>JAIUJO010002618.1:27500-52500 GCA_023846275.1 Vanilla planifolia | reverse complement strand
AGAAAAGAAGAAGAACAAAAGGAAGAAGAAGAGGAATAACAATAATAAGAAGAAGCAGTAGAAGAAGAAGAAGAAGAAGAAGAAGAAAAAGAAGAAAAAGTTGAGGAAGAAGAAGGAGAAGAAAAAGAAGATGAAGAAGTAGAAGAAGAAGAAGAAGTAGGAGAGGAAAAGAAGAAGAAAAAGTTCAAGAAGAAGAAGAAGAAGAAGGAGAAAAATGAGAAGAAGGAGAAGAAGAAAAAGTCGAAGAGAAGAAGTAGAACAAAAGGAGAAGAAGAATAAGTGGAAAAAGAAGAGAAGAAGCAGGAGAAAAGATGAAGTAAATATAAAAGAAGAAGAAGAAGAAGAAGTAGAAGAAAAAAGAGAGAAAGCAGAAATAGAGATGAAGAAGGAGAAGAACAACAAAAGAAAGAAGTAGAAGAAGATGAAGAAGAAGAAGATGAAGTGATGAAGAAGAAGAAGAAGAAGAGGAAGAAGAGGAAGAAGGAGAAGAAGAGATAGAAGAAGAAGAATAATAAGACAAGAAAATATAAAGAAAAAGAAGTATAATAGACAGAAGAAGAAGGAAAAGAAGAAGAGGAGAAGAAGAAGAAAAAAGGAGAAGAAGAAGAAGAAGAAGAAGGAGAAGAAGAAGTGGAAGAAGTGAAATAAGAAGTAGTAGAAGAAGAAGAAGAAGAAGAAGAAGAAGAAGAAGAAGAAGAGGAGGAAGAGGAAAGAAAAGTAGTAGAGGGAGAAGAAGAACAAGTAGAATAAGTATAAAAGAACAAGAAGAAAAGGATGATGAAGAAGAAGAAGAACAAAAATAAGAAGGCAAGGAAAAAGAAGAAGAAGACCAAGAACAAAAATAAAAAGAAAAACAAATAGAATTGGAAGAAGAAGAAGATGAAGAAGAGAAGAAGAAGAAGAAAAGAGGAGGAAGAAGAAGATGAAGAAGATGAAGACATCGAAGAAGAAATAGAAGGAGAAAGAGAAGAAGAAGAAGAAGAAGAGATGAAGAAAAAGAGGAAGAAGATGAAGAAGAAAAGGAAAAAGAAGGAGAAGATGAAGGGGAAGAAAGAAAAGAAGAAGAAGAGAAGAAGTAAAAGAAAAGAAGAAGAAGAAAAAGAAGTAGAAGAAGAAGAATGAGAAGAAAAAGAAGTAGAGATGATGATTAAGAAGTAGTAGAAGACGAAGAAGAAGAAGATGGTGAAGAAGAAAAACTGGAAGGAGAAGAACAAGAAGAAGTGGAAGAGGCGAAGGAGAAGAAGAAAAAGGAGAGGAATAGGAAGAAGAAGAAGTAGAAAAACTAAAGGAACAAGATGTGAAGCTGAAGAAGAAGAAGAATAGGAAGAGGAAGAAGAAGCTGAAGCTAAGGTAAAAGAAGAAGAAGATTAAGAAGATGAAGAAGAAGAAGAAAAGAAGAAGAGGAAGAAGAAGAAGAAGAAGAAGAAGAAGAATGAGAAGAAGAAGAAGAAGAAGAAGAAGAAAAAGAAGAAGAGAAGAAGAAGGAGAAAAGTAGAAGAAGAAGAAGAAAAAGGACAAGAGGAAGAAGAAGGAGAGGAAGAAGAGGAAGAGGAAGAATAAGAAGAAGTTGTAGTAATAGAAGAAGAAGAAGAAGAAGAGGAAGATGATGAGGATAATAAAGAAGAAGAAGAAGAAGAAGAGGTTGAAGTACAAGAAGAAGAAGAAGAAGATGATGATGAAGAATAAGATGATGAATATGAAGAAGAAGATGAGGAAGAACAAGAAAAAGAAGAAAAAAAAGAAGAAAAGGTGAAGAAGAAGAAGAGGAAGAAGAAAAGGAAAAAAGAAGAAGATGTTGAAGAAGAAAAAGGAGTGAGGAAAACGAAGAAGAAGATAAGGAAGAAGAAGGAGAAGAAGAAGAGGAAGAAAAAGATGACAAACGAGTAGAAAAAGAAGAAGAAAAAGAATAGAAGATGAAGAAAACAAAGGAAAAGAAGAAGATGCACGGAAAGAAGAAGGAGAAGAGCAAGAAGAAGAAGAGGTTAAGAAGAAGACAAGAAAAGGAAGCAATAAAAGAAAAAGGATAAGCAAAAGAAGAAGAGAAGAAGAAGAAGAAGAAGAGGAAGAAGAAGAGAAAAAAGCAAAAGAGAAAAATGAGAAGAATAACAACAAGAAGAAAAGATGAAACTGACGAAAAGAAGAAGATGCAAAAGAAGACAAAGGATAACAAGAAGAGTAAGAAAAATAAGAAGAAGAAGAAGATGATGATGAAGAAGTAGAAAGAGTAGAAGAAGAGGAAGTTGTAGAAGAAGAAGAAGAAGGAGAGGAAGAAGAAGAAGAAGAATAGAAGAAGATGTAAAAGAAGAAGAAGAAAAAGGAGAAGAAGAAGAAGAAGGAGAAGAAGAAGAAGAAGAAAAAGAAATAGAAGAAGAAGTAGAAGAAGAAGAAAGAAGAGGATGTAGTAGAAAAAGAAGAAGAAGAAGACGAAGAAAAGAGAGAGGAACAAAAGAAGAAGAAGTAGAAGAAGGGGAAGAACAAAGAAGAAGAGGAAGAAGTCGAAGAAGAAGAAGGAGAAGAACATGAAAAGAGGAAGAAAAGAAGAAGAAGAAGAAGAAGAAGAAGAAGAAGAAGAAAAAGAAGAAGAAGAAGAAGAAGAACAAGAACTAGAAGAAGAACAAGAACAAGAAGTAGAATAAAAAGTATATGAAGAAGAATAAAGAGGAAGTAGTAGAAGAAGAGGAAGAAGAAGTAGAAGTTGAAGAAGAAGATGAAGAAATGTGTCAAAGAAGAAGAAAAAGAAAAAGGAGAAGAAGAAGAAGAAGAAGAAGTAGAAGAACAAGTAGTAGAAGAAGAAAGAAGTGGAAGTAGCAGTAGTAGTAGTAATAGTTGTAGAAGTAGAAGAAGAAGAAGAAGAAGAAGAGAAGAAGAAGAAGAAGAAAAGATAAAGATGAATAAGAGAAGCAGAAGAAGAAGAAGAAGAAGACGAAGAAGAAAAAGTTGAAGTAGAAGAAGAAGAAGTTGTAGAAGAAGAAGAAGAAGAAGAAGAAGAAGAGAGGAAGAAGAAAGGAAGAAGAAGTAGAAGAAGAAGTAGAAGAAGAAGAACTAGAAGAGGAAGAAGAAGGAGTAGAAGAAATGAATTGGGAGATCAAGATGGGGAAGAATAAGGAGAAGAAAAGGAATAAGAAGAAGAAGGGGAGGAAGAAGAAATAGAAGAAGAGGAAGAAGAAGAAGAAGAAGAAGAAGAAGGAAAAGAAGAAGAAGAAGAAAAAGGAGGAAAATAAGAAGAAGAAGAAGAAGAATGGGAAGAAAAGAAGAAGAAGAAGAAGAAGAAGAAGAAGAAGAGAAGAAGATGAGGAAAGGAAGAAGAGGAACAAGAAGATGAAGAAAATGTAGAAGAGGAAGATGTAGAAGGAGGAGAAGAAGAAGAGGTGAAGAAGAAGAAGAAGAAGTGGAAGTAGAAGAAGAAGCTGAAGGAGAGGAAGAAGAAAAGAAGAAGAAGAAGAAGAAGAAGAAGAAGAAGAAGAAGAAAAAGAAGAAGAAGAAGAAGAAAAAGAGGACAAAGTTGAAGAAGAAGAAGAGGAAGTAGAGGAAGGAAGAGCAAAATAAGAAGAAGAAGAGATGAAGAAGAGGAAGAAGAAGAAAAAGAAGAAAAGAAAGAACAAGAAGAAGTAGAAGAGGTGGAGAAGGAGAAGAAGAAGAACAGGAAGAAGAAGAAAAGGATGAAGAAGAAGAAGAAGTTGATGACGTAAAAGAAGCAAGACAAGAAGAATGTGAAGAAGAAGAAGAAGAAGAAGAACAAGAACAAGAACAAGAAGAAGCAGAAGTAGAAGGAAAAGAAGAGAAGAAGAAGAAGAGAAGAAGAAGAACAAGAGAAAGAAGAAGAAGTAGAAGAAGAAGAAGAAGAAGAATTCGAAGAAGAAGAAGAAGAAGAAGAAGAGGAAGAAGATGAAGAAGAAGAGAAAGAAAAAGAACAAGAATTTTCGGAAGAAGAAGAAGAAGATGAAGAAGAAGATGAATGAGGATGATGAAGAAGAAGAAGAAAAAGATGAAGCAGAAGATGAATGAGATGAAGAAGAAGAAGAAAAAGCGATGAAGGAGAAGAAACGAAGTAGACGAAGAAGAAGAAAAAGGAGGAGAAGAAGGAGAAGAAGAAGAAGAAGATGGCAATGATGAAGAACAAGAAGAAGTAGAAGAAGAAGAAAGAAGAAAGAAGAAAGAATTGGAAGTTGTAGAAGAAGAAGAAGAAGAAGAACAAGGAGAGAAGGAAGAAGAAGAGGAATAGAAGAAGAAAAAGAAAAAGGAGATCAAGAAGAAGAAGTAAAAAAAAGAAGTAGAAGCGGAAGAAAGAAGAGGAAGTAGTAGAAAAAGAAGAAGAAGAGGAAGAGGAGATAAAGAAGAACAAAAGAAGAAAAAGAAGTAGAAGGAGGGGAAGAAGAAAAACAAGAAATGGAAAAGAAGAAGAAGAAGAATAATTAGAAGAACAAGAGAAGAAGAAGAAAAGAAGAAGAAACAGAAGAAGAAGAAGAAGAAGAAGAAGAAAAACAACAACAACAAGAAGAGTTAGAAGAAGAATAAGAAGAAGTAGGGAAAGAAGAAGTAGTAGAGGAAGAAGAAGATGATGAAAAAGTGATGAAGAGGAAGAAGAAAAAGAGGACAAGAAGAAGGAGTAGTAGTAGAAGAAGAAGTAGTAGAAGAAGAAAAAGAGGAAATAGAAGAAGAAGAAGAAGAAGAAGAAGAAGAGATAAAGAAGAACAACAAAAGAAGAAGAAATAGAAGAAGACGAAGAAGAAAAAGAAGAAGAAGAAGAAGTATAAGAAGAAGAAAAAGAAAAAGGAAAAGAAGAAGAATAAGAAAAAGAAGAAGAAGGAAAATAAAAGAGGAAGAAGAACGAGAACAAGAAGAAAAAGAAGAAGAAGAAGAAAAGGAAAAATAAAAGAAGAAGGAAAAAGAAGAAGAAGAAGAAGTACATGAAGAAGAGGAAGAAGAAGAAGGAGAAGGAGAAGAAGAAGAAGAAGGAGAAGGAGAAGAAGAAGAAGAAGTAGAAGAAGAAGAAGAAGAAGAAGAAGATGATGATGATGATGATAATGATGAAAAAGAGGAGGTTGAAGAACAAGGAGTACAAGAAAAGGAAGAAGAAGAAGATGAAGAAGAAGAGGAAGAAGTAGAAGAAGAAGAAAATGAAGTAGTAGAAGAAGAATTGATGAAGAAGAAGAAGAAAAAGAAGAAGAAGTAGATGGAGAAGAAAAAGTAGAAGAAGAAGAAGAAGAAGAGAAAAAGAAGGGGAAAACAAGAAGATGAAGAACCATTGGGACAAAAAGATGAAGAAAATATGGAAGAAGAAGAAGAGGAAGAAGAAGAAGTTGTAGTAATAGTAGTAGTAGAAGAGGAATAATAGGATGATGATGACGATGAAGAAGAAGAAGAATATAAAGAAGAAGAAAAAGAAGAATAAAGAGAAGAAGAAGAAATAAAAGATGAAGATGAAGAAGATGATGATGAAGAAGAAGATAAAAAAGAAGAGGAAGAAGAAGAAAAAGAAGAAGTAGAAGAATAAGAGGACATAGAAAAAGAATTTGAAGAAGTAGAAGAGATGAAGAAGATCAGAGATAACAAGAAGAAAAGTGATACGAAGAAGAAGAAGAAGAAGAAGCGAAGAAGAAGAAGAAGCAAAAGAAGAGGAAGATGAAGAAGTAGAAGAAGAAGAAGAAGAAAAAAAAGAAAAAGAAGCAGAAAAAGAAGAAGAAGAAAATAAGAAGTAAAAGAAGAAGAATAAGAAGAGGGGAAAGAAGTACAAGAAGAAGAAAAAGAAGAAAAGAAGAAGAGGAAGAAGGGAAGAAGAAAAGAAGAAGAGGAAAAAGAAAAAGGACATGTACATGAAGAAGAAGAAGAAGAAGAAGAATAAGAAGGAGAGTTAGAAGAAGAAGTAGTAGAAGAAGCAGAAGAAGGAGAAGATGGTGATGATGAAGAAGAAGAAGAAGCAAAAGAAGAGGAAGAGAAAGAAGAAGAAGAAGAAGAAGAAGCTGATGAAGAAGATAGTGGAGATGAAGTAGAAGATGCGAAAGAAGATGAAGAAGGAGAAGAAGTAAATATGAAGAAGAAGAAGATCATGAAGAAGAAAAAGAAGAGAAGAAAAAGAAGAAGAAGAGGAAGAAAAAATGAGAAGAAGAAGAAGAATAAGGAGAGAAGGAAGAAGAAGAGGAATAGAAGAAGAAGAAGAAGTTAAAGAAAAAGGAGGAGGAGAAGAAGAAGAAGTACAAGAAGAGGAAGTAGAAGAAGAAGAAGTAGAAGAAGAAGAAGTAGAAGAGGAAGAAAGAAAAAGAAGTAGTAAAAGAAGAAGAAGAAGAAGAAGAAGAAGAGATAAAGAAGAACAAAAGAAGAAAAAAAAGTAAAAGAAAGGGAAGATAAAGAAGAAGAAGCAGAAGAAGAAGAAGAAGAAGTAGAAGGAGAAGAAAAGGAGAAGAAGTAGAAAAGAAGAAGAAGAAGAAGAAGAAGAAGAAGAAGAAGAAGAAAAAGAAGAAGAAGAGGAAGTAGAGGAAGCAGAAGAAGATGAAAAAAACAGGAAGAATGGGAAGAAGAAGAAAAAGAAGAAAAAGAAGAAGAAAATGAAGAAGAAGAAGTAGAAGAAGAAGAATTGAAAAAGAAGGGGAAACTAAGAAGATGAAGAACGAAAGGGAAGAGAAGAAGAAGATGAGGAAGAAGAAGAAGAAGAGGAAGAAGAAGAAGATGTTGTAGTAATCACAGTAGAAGAAAAAGAATAATAAGATGATGATGATTATGAAGAAGAAGAAGAAGAATATGAAGAAGAAGAAGAAGAAGAAGAAGAAGAAGAAGAAGAATAAGAAGAAGAAGAAGAAGAAAAACATGAAGATGAGGAAGAAGATGAAGAAGAAGAAGATGAAGAAGAAGAGGAAGAAGAAGAAAATGAAGAAGTAGAAGAAGAAGAGGGCGTAGAAGAAGAACTAGAAGAAGTAGAATAGATGAAGAAGATGAGGGATAAGGAGAAGAAAAGTGATAAAAAGAAGAAGAAGTTGAAGAAGAAGAAGAAGTGTAGAAGAAGAAACAAAAGAAGCGCAAGAAGAAGAAGAAGAAGAAGAAAAAAAAAAGAAGAAAAAGAAAAAGAAGAAGCAAATAAGAAGTAAAAGAAGAAGAATAAGAAGAAGGGAAAGAAGTACGAGAAGAAGAAGAAGAAGAAGAATAAGAAGAGAAGAAGAAAAGTAGAAGAAGAAGAAGAAAAAGGACAAGTAGAAGAAGTAGAAGAAGAAGAGGATGAAGAAGAAGAAGGAGAGTCTGAATAAGAAGAAAAGAAGGGGAGAAGAAGAAGAATAAAAGAAGTAGAAGAAGAACAAGAAGAGGAAGAAGTGGTAGAAGAACAAGAAGAAGAAGAAAAGATCAAGAAGAAGAAGACGAAGAAGAAAAGGAAGAAGAAGAAGAAGAAACAAGAGTACAAGAATAAGAAGAACTAGAAGAAGAAGAAGAGATGAACAAGAAGGAAATAAGAATGAGGAGAAGAAGAAAAAGGATTTGAAGTTGAAGAAGAAGAAGAAGAAGTAGAAGAAGAAGTAGAAGAAGAAGAAGAAGAAGAAAAAGATGAAGAAGAAGAAGATGAAAGAAGAAGAAGGAAGAAGATGAAGAAGAAGAAGAAAAAGTGTGAGAAGAAGAAGAAAAACTAAAAGAAAAGGAGAAAAAGAAGAAAATAATAATAAGAAGAAGAAGAAGAAGACGTCCAAGAAGACAATGAAGAAGAAGAAAACAAAGAAGGAGAAGAAGATGCAGAAGAAGAAGTAGAAGAAGAAGGGGAAGTAGTAGTAAAAGAAAAAGAAGAAGAAGTAGAAGAAGAGGATGAGGAAAAAGAAGAAGAATAATAATAAGAAGAAGAAGACGAAGAAGGAGAAGAAAAAGAAGAAGAGAAGAAGAGAAGAAGAAGATGATGAAGAAGAAGAAGAACAACAAGAAGAAAAAGCAGAAGAAGAAGATGAAGGAGAAGAAGAAGGAGAAGAAATGAAAGAGAAGAATAAGATGGAGAAGAATAGAAAGAAGAAGAAGTTGAAGAAGAGGAGGAATAAGAAGTCATGAGAAGAAGAAGAAGAAGAGGAAGAAGAGGAAGAAGAAGAAGCTGAAGAAGAAGAAGAAGAAGAAGGTGAACAAGAAGAAGGAAAAGATGAAGAAGAAGAAAAAGACGAAGGAAAAGAAGAAGAAGAAGAAGAAGAAGAAGAAAAAGAATTAGAAGAAAAAGAATTAAAAGAAGAAGAATAAGAAGAAAAAGAAGTAAAAGGGCATGAAGAAGAAGAAGAAGAAGAAGAAGAAGAAAGGAAGTAGAAGAAGAAGAAGATGATGAAGAAGAAGATGTGGAAGAAGAAGGAGAAGAAGTAGAAGAGATGAAGAAGAAGAAGAGATGAAGAAAGTGAAGAAGAAGAAGAAGAAGAATATGAAGAGAAAGGACAAGAAAAAGTGGATGAAGGAAAAGAAGAAAAAGAAGAAGAAGAAGTCAAAGAAGAAGAAGATGTCAAAGAAGAAGAAGGAGAGGAAGAGAAAGAGAAGAAGAAGAAGAAGAAGAAGAAGAAGAAGAAGAAAAAGAAGAAGAAGGAGAAGAACTAGCAAAAGAAGATGAAGGAGAAGTAGAAGAAGAAGAAGAAATGAAAGAGAAGAACAAGATGGAGACAAGTAGGAAAAAGAAGTAGAAGAATTAGGAAAAAGAGGACGATAAAGAAGTCGTGAAGAAGAAGAAGAAGAAGAGGAAGAAGAACAAGAAGCTAAAGAAGAAAAAGAAAAAGAAGAAGATGAAGAAGAAGAAGAAGAAAAAGAAGAAGAAGAAGAAGAAGAAGAAGAAGAAGAAGAAGAAGAAGAAGAAGAAGGTGAAGAAGAAGAAGAAGAAGGTGAAGAAGAAGAAAAAGAAGAAGAAGAAGAAGAAGGAAAGGAAGAAGAAGGAGAAGAAGAAGAGAAGAAGAAGTAGTAGTAGTAGTATTACAAGAAGAAGAAGAAGTGAAGAAGAAGAAGCAAAAGAAGAGGAAGAAGAAGTAGAAGAAGAAGAAAAAGAAGATGAAGAAGAAGAAAATAAGAAGTAAAAGAAGAAGAATAAAAAGAAGGGAAAGAAGAAGAAAAAGAAGAAGGAAAGTTAGAAGATGTAAAAGAAGAAGAAGAAGAAGAAGAAGAAGAAGAAGTTGTAGTAACAGAAGTAGTAGTAGAAGAAGAAGTAGAAGAAGAAGAAGATGAAGAAGAGGAAGAAGAAGAAGCAGAAGAAGAAGAATAAGAAGAAGAAGAAGAAGAAGGGGGGGAAGAAGAAGTAGAAGAAGAAGGAGAAGAAGAAGAAGAAGAAGAAGTGGAAGAAGAAGAAGTAGAAGAAATGGAAGAAGAAGAATAGGAAGGTGACGAGGAAAAAGAAGAAAAGAAAATGAAGATGAAGAAGAAGAAGAAGAAGAAGACGAAAAGAAGAAAAATAAGAAGAAGAACAAGAAGAGGAAGAAGAAGTGGAAGATGAAGAAGAGGAAAAAGAAGAAGAAGAAGAAGAAGAAGTGGAAGTAGAAGTGGAAGAAGAAGAAGAAGAAGAAGAGGTGAAGGAAGAAGAAGAAGGAGAAGAAGAAGATGATGAAGAAGAAAGAAGAGGAAGTAGTAGAAGAAGAAGAAGAAAAAGAAAAGAAGAAGAAGAAGAAAGAGAAGACGAAGAAGAAGAAAAGAAGAAAAATAAGAAGGAGAACAAGAAGAGGAAGAAGAAGTGGAAGAAGAAGAAGAGGAAGAAGAAGAAGAAGAAGAAGTAATGGAAGTGGAAGAAGAAGAAGAGCAAGAAGAGGAGGAGGAAGAAGAAGCAGAAGAAGAAGAAGAAGAAGAAAGAAGAGGAAGTAGTAGAAGAAGAAGAAAAAGCAAAGAAGAAAAAGAGAAAGAAGATGAAGAAGAACAAGAAAAAGAAGAAAAGATGAAGATGATGAAGAAGAAGAAGAACAAAATGAAAAGGAAGAAGAAGAAGAAGATGATGAAGAAGAATAGGGAGAGAAGAAACAAAAGAAGAAAAGAGGAAAAAGAAGAAGAGGAGGAAAAAGAAGAAAAAGAAGAAGAAAAAGACAAAGTAGTAGTAGTAGAGGAAGAAGATGAGAAAAACAAAGAAGAAGCAAAAGAAGAAGAAGAATGGGAAGAAAAAGTAGAAGAAAATGAGATGGAGAAGAATAAAAGAAGAAGCAAAAGATGAAAATGGGAAAGAAGTAGAAGTTGTAGTAGTAGAAGAAAAAGAAGAAGAAGAAGTAGAATATGAAGAAGAAGAAAGAAGAAGGAAGGAAGGAAGGAAGAAGAAGATGGAGAAAAAGAATAAGAAAAAGAAAAAGAAAAGAAAAAAGAAGAAGAGAAGAATAAGACGAAAAGATGAAATTCAATAGAAGAAAAAGAAGACATAGAAGAAGAAGAGGAAGAAGAAGAAGAAGAAGAACATGAATAAACAGAAGAAGAAGAAGAAAAAGAGGAAGAGAAGAGGAAGAAGAAAATAAGAAGAAGAAGAGAAAGAACAAGAACAAAAAAACGGAGAGGAAGAAGAAGAAGAATTCGAAGAAGAAGAAGAAGAAGAAGAAGAAGAAGAAGAAGCAGAAGAAGAAGAAAGAGAAGAGGAGAAAGAAGAAGAAGAAGTAGAATAAAAAAAGAAAAACAAAAAGTTTAAGAAGAAGAAGAAGAAGAAGAGAAGAAGAAGAAGAGGAAAAGAAGTAGAAAAATAAGAGGAAGAAGAAGAAGAAGAATAGGAAGAAGCAGATGAAAAGAAGAAGAATAAGAAGAAGAAAAAGCAAAAGAAGATGAAGAATAAGAAGAAGAAGAAGATGAAGAAGTAGAAGAGGAAAAGAAGAAGAAAAAGATGAAGAACAAGAGGAAGAAAGAGAAGAAGATGAAGAAGGAGAAGAAGAAGAAGAAGAACAAGAGAAGAAATAGCAGAAATGAAGAAGAAGAATAAGAGGAAGAAGAAGTGAAGAAGAAGGAGAAAAGATGAAGAAAAAATAAAAGAAGTAAAAGAAGAAGAAGAAGAAGAAGAAGAGGAGGATGTAGAAGAAAAACTAGAGAAAGAAGAAATGGAGATGAAGAATGAGAAGAAAAAGAAGAAAAAGAAGAAGTAGAAGAGGCAAAAGAAGAAGAAGTGATGAAGAAGAAGAATAAGAGGAAGAAGAATAGGAAAAGGAAAAAAAAGAAGAAGAAGTAGAAGAACAAGACGAATAAGAAGAAGAGAAGAAGACGAAGTAGATGAAGTGGATGAAGTAGAATATGAAGAAGTAAAAGAAGAAGAAGAAGAAGAAGAAGAAGAGATGAAGAAGAAGAAGGAGAAGAAAAGGAAGAGAAGAAGAAGTGAAGAAGAATAACAAGTGGAAGAGGAAGAAGAAGAAGAAAAAGAAGAAGTGCAACAAGAAGAAAAAGAACAAGTAGAAGAAAAATAAGAACAAGAAGAATGAAAGATAAAGAAGAAGAAATAGAAGAAGAAGAAGAAGTAGAAGAAGTAGAAGAAAAAGAAGAAAAACAAAAAGAAGAAGACGAAGAAGAAGAAGATGAAGAAGAAGAAGACCAAGTTGAAAAATAAGAAGAAAAACAAATAGAAGTGGAAAAAGTAGAAGAAGAAGAAGAAGAAAAGAGGAGGAAGAAGAAGAAGATGAAGAAGAGGATGAAGTAGAAGAAGAAGAAGGAGAAGAAGAAGAGAAGAAGAAGAAGAAAATGTAGTGGTAAAAGAAGAAGAACAAGAAGAGAAAAAGAAAAAGAAAAGAAGAATAAGAATAAGAAGAAGAAAAAGAAGAGATGATGATTAAGAAGAAGAATAAGAAGAAGGAGAAGAGGAGGAAGAAGAAAAGGAAGAGGAAGAAGAAGGTGATGAAGAAGAAGAAAAAGAAGAGGACGAAGAAGAAGAAGAAGAAGAAGAAGAAGAAAACGAAGAAGAGGAACATGATGAAGAAGAAGAAGTGATGAAGAAGAAGAACAAGAGGAAGAAGAAGAAAAGAAGATGAAGAGAAGAAGAAGAAGAAGAGTAAGTAGAAGAAGTACATGGAGAAGTGGAAGAAGAAGAAGAACAACAAGAAGAAGAAGAAAAGATGAACAAGAAGGAGAAGGAGAAGAATAAGAAAGAGAGAAGAAGCAGAAGAAGAAGAAGATGAAAAAAAAGAAGAAGAGGAAGAAGGAGAAGAAGAAGATGAAGAAGAAAAAGGAAAAGATAAAGAAGTAATAGTAGAGGAAGAAGATGAGGAAATGAAGAAGAAGGAAAAGATGAAGAAGAATAAGAAGAAAAAGAAGAAGAAAAGAAGATGGAGAAGAAGAAAAGAAGAAGTAGAAGAAGAAAATGGAGAAGTAATAGAAGTAGAAGAAGAAGAAGAAGAAGAAGAAGAAAGAAGAAGGAAACAATTAAGAGGAAGAAGATAGAGAAAAAGAATAAGAAGAGGAAGAAGAATAAGGGAAAGAAGAAGAGAAGAGGAAGTCGAAAAGATGAAAATGAAAAAGAAGAAGAAAAAAAAGAAGAGACAAAAAAGAAGGAGGAGAAGAAGTAGACCAAGAATAAAAAGAAGAAGAATAGGAAGAAGAGGAAGATAAGATGAAGAAGAAAAGAAAAAGAAGAAAAAGAACAAGAACAAGATAAAGGACAAGCAGAGGAAAAAAAAGTAGAAGAAGAAGAAGAAAAGTAGAATAAGAAAATAAAAAGAAAAAGTTGAAGAAGAAGAAAAAGATGGAGAAGCAAAAGAAAAAGAAGAGAAGAAGAAGAAGAAGAAGAAGAAAAGAAGAAAAACAACACGAGGAAGTCAAAGAAGAAGAATAAGAAGAAGAAGAAGCAGAAGAAGAAGAAGTATAATAAGAAGAAGAAGAAGAAGAAGAATAGGAAGAATAAGAAGAAGAAGAAGAAGAAGAAGAAGAAGAAGAAAAGAAGAAGAAGAAGAAGAGGAAGAAGTGGAATAAGAAGAAGAAGAAGATGAAGAAGGAGAAGAAGAAGAAGAAGAAGAGAAGAAGTAGAAGAAAAGAAGAGGAAGAGTAAGAGGAAGAAGAATAGAAGATGGAGAAAAGATGAATAAAAAATAAAAGAAGAAGAAGAAGAAGAAGAAGAGGAAGTAGAACAAAAACAAGTGAAAGGAAAAATAGATATAAAGAAGGAGAAGAAGAAGAAGAAAAGGAAGAAGTAGAAGAAGAAGAAGAAGAAGAAGTGAAAAAGAAGAAAAAGAAGAAGAAGAAGAACAAGAACAAGACGAATAAGTCCCAAAAAAATATGAAGAAAAAGAAGAAGAACAAGACGAAGAAGAAGAAAAATAAGAGGAAAAGAAGAAGTAAAGGAGAAGAAGAGGAAGAAGTAGAATTTGAAGAAGTAGAAGTAGAAGAAGAAGAAAAAGAAGAACAAGAAGAAGAAGAAGAAAAAGAAGAAGAAGAAGAAGAAGAAGAAGAAGAAGAGATGAAAAAAAGAAGAAGAAGAAGAAGAAGAAGAGAAGAAGAAGAAGAAGAAGAAGAAATGGAAGAGAAGAAGAAGTGAAGAAGAAGAAGAAGTGGAAAAGTAAGAAGGAGAAGAGCAAAAAGAGAAAAGAAGAAGAAGAAGAAGAGGAAGAAGAAAAGGAAAAGGAAG
Source organism: Vanilla planifolia (assembly GCA_023846275.1). Classification (NCBI taxonomy): domain Eukaryota; kingdom Viridiplantae; phylum Streptophyta; class Magnoliopsida; order Asparagales; family Orchidaceae; genus Vanilla; species Vanilla planifolia. The sequence continues at coordinate 39,017 of JAIUJO010002618.1, read as the reverse complement.
AAGAAGATGAAGAAGAAGAAGAACTAGTGAAGAAGAAGAAATAGAAGAAGTGGAAGAAGACGAAGAAGAAGAAGAAGAAAAGGAAGAAGGGGAAGATGAAGAAGAAGAAGAAGAAGAAGATGAAGAAGTGAAGAAGAAGAAGAGGAAGAGGAAGAAAAAGAAGAAGAAGAAGAAGAAGAAGAAGAAGAAGAAGAAGAAGAAGAAGAAGAAGAAGAAGAAGAAGAAAAGAACAAGTAGAAGAAGAGGAACAAGAAGAAGATTAGAAGAAGAAGAAGAAGAAGAAGATGAAAAAGAAGAAGAAAATGAAAAAGAAGATGAAGAAGAAAAAAAGAAGAAAGAAGAAGAAGAAGAAGAAGAAGAAGCGGAAGTGGAAGAACAAGAAGAAGAAGAAGAAAAGGAGGAAGGGGAAGAAGATGCTCATGAAGAAGAAGAAGATGAAGAAGAAGTGAAGAAGAAGAAGAAGAAGATGATGAAAAAGAAGAAGAAGAACAAGAAGAAGAAGAAGAAGAGAAGAAGAAAAAGTAAAAGAAGAGTAACAAGAAGAAGAAGAAGAACAAAAGAAGAAGTAAAAGAAAAAGAAGCAGAAGAAAAAAAAGAAGAAAGAAGAAGAAGAAAAAGAATAAGAAGTAGAGGAGGAGAAATAGAAGAAAAGAAGAAAAAAAGAATAGGAAGAAGAAGAAGAAGAAGTAGTAGAAGGAGAAGAAGAAGAAGTAGTAGAAGGAGAAGAAGAAGAAGAAGAAGAACAAGAGAAGGAGAAGAAGAAGAAGAAGAAGAAAAGGAAGAAGAAGAAAAACATGAAGAAGAAGAAAAATAAGTGAAGAGGAAGATTAAAAAGATTAGGAAGAAGAAGATGAGCAAGTTTAAGGAGAAGAGATGAATAGAAGAAAATGAGAAAAAAAAGAAGAAGAATAGGAAAAGAAGAAGAAGAAGAAGAAGAAGAAGAAGAAGGAGAAGAAGAAAAAGAAGAAGAAAAAGAAGACATGAAGAAGACAAGAAGAAGAAGAAGAAGAAGAAGAAGAAGAAGAAGAAGAAGAGATGAATAAGAAGATGAAGATGGAAAAGAAAAGAAAGCAGAAGAAAAACAAGAAGACGAAGAAGAACAAGTGAAGAAGAAGAACAAGAAGAAGAGGAAGAAGAAGAAGATGTACAAGAAGAAGAAAAAGATGAAGAAGATGAAGAACAAAAGAAAATGAAGAAAAAGAATAATAATAACAATAAAAAAAATAGGATGAAGAAGAAGTATGAGAAGAAGTAGAAGAAGTGTAGAAGGAGGGTGAAAGAAAGAAGAGGAAGAGGAAAAAGGACAAGAAGAAGGAGAGGTATAGAAGAAGAAGAAAAAGAAGAAGAACAATAAAAAGAAGAAGAAGAAGAAGAAGAAGAAGAAGATGAAAAAGAAGAAGAAGAAGAATAAGAAGAAAAAGAAGTAGAAGAAGAAGACGAAGAAGAAGAAAAAGAAGAGAAGAAGAAGAAGAAAAGAAGACAAAGAGGAAGAAGAAGAAGAAGAAGAAGAACAAGAAGAAGAAGAGGAAGAAGAAGAAGATGCAGAAGAAGAAATAGAAGAAAAAGAAGAAGATGAAGAGGAACAAGAGATGAAGAAGAAAAAGTTAAAGAAGAAGACAAAGAAGCAGTGAAGAACAAGACAAAGAAGAAGGAGAAGAAGAAGATGCGGAAGAAGAAGAGGAGATCAAGAAGAAGAAAAGAGGAAGAAAAAGAAGAAGTGGAAGAAGAGGAAGAAGAAGTTGTAGTAGGAGATGAAGACGAAGAAGAAGAAGAAGTAAAAAGGAGAAAAAGAGAAGAAGAAGAAGAAGAAGAAGAAGAAGAAGAAGAAGAAGAGGAAGAGAAGAAGAAGAAGAAGAAGATGGAGAAGAAAATGAAGAAGAAGAAGAAGAAGAAGAAAAAGTGAAGAAGAAGAAGAAGAAGAAGAAGAAGGGGAAGAAGAAGAAGGACAAGAAGAAAAAGAAAAAATAAGAATTTGATGAAGAAGAAAAAAATGTAGATAAATAAGTAGAAGAGGAAGAAGAAGAAGAAGTATGAGAAGAAGAAGAAGAAGAAGAAGAGGGGAAGAAGAAGGAGAGAAAAAAAGATGAAGAAAAAAATGACAAGAAGAAGAAGACGAAGAAGAATAAGAAGAAGAAAGGAAGAAGAAGAAAAAGAAGAAGAAGAAGAGAAAAAGGAAGAAGAAGAAGAGAAGTAGAAGAATAGAAGAAGCAGAAGAAAAAGAGAAGAAGAAAAAGAAGAAGAAGAAGAAGAAGAAAAAGTGGAAGAAGAAAAAGAAGAAGATGAAGGAGAAGAAGAGGAAGAAGAAAAAGATGAAGAAGCTGTAGTAATGGAAAAAGAAGAAAAAAATTGGAGGAAGAAGAAGAAAAAGAAGAAAAAGATGAAAAAGAAGAAGAAGGAAGAAAAAGGAAGAAGAAGAAGGAAATAAGAAGAATATGAAAAAGAAAAAGAAGAGAAGAAGTGGAAGAAAAGAAGAAGAAGAAAAAGAAGAAGAGAAGAAGAGCAAGAAAAGAAGAAGAAGAAAAAGGCCAAGTAAAAAAAGTGGAAGAAGAAGAAGAAGAACAAGTCGTAGAAGAAGAAGAAGAGAGCAGTAGAATAAAAAGAACAAGAATAAGAAGAAGAGATGAAAAGTAAGAAAAAGAAGAAGAAGAAGAAGAAAAGGTAGAAGAAGAATATGATGATGCTTATGAAGTGAAGAAGAAGAAGAAGAAGAAGAAGAGGATGAAGAAGAAGAAGAAGAATAAGAGATGATGAAGAAGCACAAGAAGAAGAACAAGAAGAAGAAATGAAGAAGAAGAAAAAGCAGAAGAAGAAGAAGAAGAAGAAGAAGAAGAAGAAGAAGAGAAGAAAAAGAAGAAAAGAAGAAGAATAAGAAGAAGGAGAGGAAAAAGAAGAAGAAGAAGAAGAAGAAGAAGAAGAAGAAAAAGAAGAAGAAGAAAAAGATGAAGAAAAAAGGACAAGAAGAAGAAGAAGAAGAAGAAGGTGAAGAAAAGAAGAAGAAGAAGAAGAAGAAGAAGAAGAAGAAGAAGAAGAAGAAGAAGAAAAGAAGAAGCAAAAGAAGAAAAGAAGAAGAAAAAGAAGAAGAAGAAGAAGAAGAGGAAGATGAAGGAGTGAAGAAAAAGAAGAAGAAAAAGAGGACGAAGAAGATGAAGAAGAGGATCTAGGTGAAGAAGAAGAAGAAGAAAAAGATGAAGAAGTAGTAGTAATGGAAGAAGAAGAAAAAAAGAGGAACAAGAAGAAGTAGAATAAGAAGAAGGAAGAAAAAAGAAGAAGAAGGAGAATAAGAAGAAGAAGAAAAAGAAAAAGAAGAAGAGAAGAAGAGGAAGAAAAGAAGAAGAAAAAGACATAGTAGAAAATGTGGAAGAAGAAGAAGTAGTAGAAGAAAAAGAATAGAGCACTAGAATAAAAAGAAGAAAAGAATAAGAAGAAGAGATGAAGAAGAAGAAGAAGAAGAAAAGGTAGAAGTAGAAGATGATGATGCATATGAAGTGAAGAAGAAGAAGAAGAAGAAGAATAAGAGATGATGAAGAAGCACAAGAAGAAGAACAAGAAGGAGAAAAGAAGAAGAAGAAAAAATAAAAGAAGAAGAAGAAAAAGAAGAAGAAGAATAAGAAGAAGAAGAGAAGAAAAAGAAGAAAAGAAGAAGGAGAAGAAGAAGAAGAAGAAGAGGGAGATGTAGAAAAAGAAGAATAAAAAGAAGAAAAAACGAGAAGAAGAAGAAGAAGAAGTAGAAAAAAAAGAAGTGAAGAACAAAATGAAGAAGATGAGGAAGAAGAAGAAGATGATGAAGAAGAAAAAGAATAAAAGAAGAAGAAAAATAAGAAGAAGAGGAGGAAGAAGAAGAAGAAGAAGAAGAAGAGGAGGAGGATATGAAGAAGTAGAAGATGGAGAAGAAAAGGAAGAAGAAAAAAAAGAAGAGGGAAAGAAGAAGTGAAGAAGAAGAAGAGAAAGAAGAGCAAGAAGAAAAAGAAGTGAAAGAAGAAGAAGGAGATAAAGAAGAAAAGATAATGAAGAAAATGAAGAATAAAAAGAAGAAGAAGAAGAAGAAGAAGAAGAAGAAGAGGTAGAAGTGCAAGAGTAAGCAGACGAAGAAGAGGAGAAAAGGAAGAATAAAAGAAGAAGAGGAACTAGAAAATGAACAAGAAGAAGAAGAGCAAGAAGAAGAACAAGAAGAGGACAAAGAAAAGAAGAAGCAGAAAAACAACAACAAGAATAACAAAAAGCAACAGAAGAAGAAGAAGAAGAAGAAGGAAAAGAAGAAGAATAAGAGAAGAAGAAGAAGAAGAAAAGAAGTAGAAAAAGAAGAATAGCTGAAGAAGAAGAAGAAGATGTTGAAGAACAAAAAGAAGAAAAAGAAGAAGAAGTTGAAGTAGAAGAAGAACAAGAGATGAAACAATAGAACAAGAAACAAAGATTAAGAAGGAGAAAAATAGAAGTTAAGAACAAGCTATAGAAGAAGAGGAAGAAGAAGTACGTGAGGAAGAAATAGTAGAAGAGGTGAAGAATAAGAAAAGAAGAAGAAAAAGAAGAAGCAAAAGAAGAAGTGGAAGAAGAGGAGGAAAAAGAAGAAGAATAGGAAGAAGAAAAGGAAGAAGAAGAAGAAGAAAAAGAAGAAAACAAGAAGAAGAAGAGAAGAAGAAGAAGAAGATGAAGAAGAAATGGAAGAAGAAGAAGAAGATGATGAAGTAATAGAAGAAGAAGAAGAAGAAAAAGAAGAAGAAGAGCAAGAAGATGCAAAGAAGAAGAAGAAGAAGATGAAGAAGAAGCGCAAGAAGAAGAGGGAGAAGAAGAAGAAGAAGAATCAAGTGGAAAACAAAATGAAAAAAAAAAGAAGAATAAGAAGGAAAAGAAGAAAAAGAAGAAGTATGAGAAGAAGAAGAAGAAGAAGAATGGGAGAAGCAGAAGTAGAAAAGAAGAATAGGAAGAAGAAGAATAAGAAGAAGAAGAAGAAAAAGAAGAAGAAGAAGAAGAAAAAGAAGAAGAAGAAGAAGAAAAGAGGATGAAGAAGAAGAAGATGATGAAGATGAAGAAAAAGAAATGTAGAAGAAGAAGAAGAAGAAGAAGAGAAAGAAGTAGAAGACGAAGAAAAGGAAGAAGAAGTAGAACAAGAAGAAGAAGAAGAAAAAGTGGAAGCGAAAGAAGAAGATAAAGAAAAAGAAGAAAAAGAAAAGGTACAAGTCGAAGATGTAGAAGAAGAAGACCAAGAAGAAAAATAAGAAGAAAAAGAAGAAGAAGGGGATGAAGAAGTAGATGAAGAAGAAGAAGAAGATGATGAAGAACAGGAAGAAGTAGAAGAAAAAAAGTAAAAAGGAAGAAGAAGAGGAGAAGAAGAAGAAGAAGAGAAGAAGAATAAAAGAAGAAGCAAAGAAGAAGAACCAAAAGAAGTAGAAGAAAAAGAAGAGATGATGATGAGGAAAATGGTGAACAAAAGAAAGAAGAAGTGAAAAAGAAGGAGAAGAAGGTGATGAAGAAGAAAATGAAGAAGAAGAAGAAGAAGATGAATAAGATGAAGAAGAAAAGGAAGAAGAATAAGAAGAATTTGAAATGGAAGAAGAAGAAGAAGAAGAATATGAAGAGGAAGAAGAGGAAGAAGATGAAGAGGAGGAGGAAGAGGAAGAAGAAGAAGAAGGAGAAGAAGAAGTAGTAGAAGAAGAAGAAGAAGAAGAAAAGAAAAAGAAGAAGAAGAAGTAGGAAAAAAAAAGAAGAAGAAAAAGAAAAAAACGAAGAAGAAGAGGAAGAAAACCAAGAAGAAAAATAAGAAGAGAATAAGTAGAAAGGGAAGAAGTAGTAGAACAAGTAGAAGTGAAAGAAGAAGAAGAAGAAGAGATGAAGATGAATAAGAAGAAGAAAAAGTAAAGGAACAAGAAGAAGAAGATGAAGAGGAAGAGGAAGAAGAAGAAGAAGAAAAAGAAGAAGAGAAGAAGAAGAAGTAGAAATGAAGAAGAAGAAGAAGAAGATGATGATTAAGATGATGATGATGAAAAATGAGAGGAAGAAGTAGAATAAAATGAAGAAGAACAAGAAGAGATCAAGAAGAAGAAGAAGAAAAAGAACAAATGGAAAAAAAGAAGAAGAAGATGATGAAAAAAAAATTAAGAAGTGAGGAAGAAAAAGAATGAGTAGAGGATGAAGACAAAAAAGAAGAAGAAGAAGAAGAAGAAGAAGAAGAGGAAAAAGAAAAAGAAGAAGAAGAAGAAGTTGTAGTAGTAGTAGTGGTAGTAGAAGAAGAAGAAGAAGTGGAAGAAGAAGAAAAAGAAGAAGAAGAAAAGAAAAGGGCAAAGAAGAAGAAGAAAAGGAAGTCCAAGAAGAAAAAGAAGAAGAAGAAGAAGAAGTAGAAGAGGAAAAGAAAAAGAACAACATGAAGACAAAGATGAAGAAGAAGAAGAAGATGAAGCAGAAGAAGAAGAGAATTAAATGAAGAAAGGAAGAAGGAGAAGAAAAAATAATAATAATAATAATAATAAGAAGAAGAAGAAGAAGAAGATGAAGGAGAAAAGAAGAAGAAGAAAATAAGAATATGTAGAAGAATTGGAAGAAGAAAAGGATGAAGAAGAATAAGAGATGAACAAGAAGAAGAAATAAAAGAAAAGGAATAACAAGAAGAAGATGAAGAAGAAGAAAAAGAAGAAGTGAAGAAGAAGAAGATGATGAATAAGAAGAAGAAGAAGAAGAGGAAAAAAAGGAGAAGAGATGAAGAAGAAGAAAAGAAGAAGAAAAAGAATTGGAAAAAGAAAAAGAAGAAAAAGAAGAAGAAGAATAACAAGAACAAGAAAAAATTAAGAAAAATAAAAAGAAGAAGAAGAAGAGATGAAGAAGAAGAGGAAGGAGTAGAAAAGGAAGAACAGGAGGAAGAAGAAGAAGAAGAAGAAAAATAACAAGAACAAGAAAAAAATAAGAAACCAAAAAAGAAGGAGAAGAAGAAGAAGAGATGAAGAAGAAGAGGAAGGAGTAGGAAAGGAAGAAGAGGAGGAGGAGGAAGAAGAAGAAGAAGAAGAAGAAAAAGAAGTGAAGAAAGAGAAGAAGAAGAAGAAGAAGAAGCACAAGAAGAAGAAGAAGAGGAAGAAAAGATGAAAAAAAATAGATCAAGAAGAAGAAGAAGAACAAGAAGAAGTACGAGAGGAAGAAGAAGAAGTAGAAGAAGAGGAGAAGAAGAGAAGAAGAAGCGGAAAAGAAGGAGAGGAAGGAGAAAAATTACAATAAAGAAGAAGAAGAAGAAGAAAAGATGAAAAAGTGGTAATAGAAGAAGAGAATGGAGAAAAGGAGATGAAAAAGAAGAAGAAGAAGAAGAAGATGAAGAGGAAGAAGAAGAGATGAAGAAGAAGAAAAGAAGAAGAAGCAAAAGAAGAAAAAGGAGAAGAAGAAGAAGAAGAAGAAGACGAAGAAGAAGAAGAAGAAGAGGCAGGAATAAGGAAGAAGAAGAAGAAAGAAGATGAATAAAAAGAAGAAGTAGTAGTAGTAGAAGAAGAAGAGGAAACAGAAGAAGAAGAAGAAGAAGAGGAAAATGAAGAAGAAGAAGAAGAAGTAGAGGAAGAGGAGGAAGAAGAAGAAGAAGAAGAAGAAGAAAGGAAGAAAATGAAAAGAAAAAGAAGAAGAAGAAAAAATTGAAAAAGAAGAAGAAGAAGAAGAAGAAGAAGAAGGAGAATAAAAGAAGAAAATAAAGAAGAAGAAAAAGAAGAAAAAGAAAATAAAGAAGAAAAAGTTGAAGAATTGGAGGAGGAGAAGAAGAGAAGAAGAGGAAGACGAATAGAAAGAAGAAGATGAAGTAGAAGATGATGAAGAAAATGAAGAAGAAGAAGAAGAATGTGAAGAAAAGGAAGAATAAGAAAAACATGAAACAGAAGTAAAAGATGATGTGAAGATGAAGAAGAGGAAGAAGAAGAAGTGGAGGAAGAGAAGGAAAAGTGATGAAGAAGAAGAATAGAAGAGGAAACAGAAGAAGAAGAGGAAGAAGAAGAAGTAAAAATGGAAAAGAAGTAGAAGAACAAGAACAAGAACAAGAACAAGAAGAGATGAAGACAAAGAAGAAGGTTAAGAAAAGTAAGAAGAAAAAGAAGAAGAAGAAGTAGAAGTGAAGAAGAAGTAGAACAAGAAGAGAAAGAAGAAGAAGAAGAGCAAGAAGAAGAAGAATAAGAAGAACAAAAGATGAAGAAGAAAAAGGAGAAGTACTAGAAGAAGAAGAAGAAGAAGAAGAGAAGAAGAAGAATAAAAGAAGAGGTAGAAGAAGAAAAAGTATAAGAAGAAGAAGAAGAAGAGGTGGAGAAGAAGAAGAAAAGAAGAAGAAGAAGAAGTAGAAGAAGAGTTGAAGAGGAGAAAGAAGAAGAAGAAGAAGAACAACAAAAAGAATAAAAAGATGAAGGTGTAGTATTAGTAGTAGCAGTAGTAGTAGAAGAAGAAGAAGAATGAGAAAAAGAAGAAGAAGAGGAAGAAGAAGAAGAAGAAGAAGATGAAGAAGAAGAATAAGAAGAAGAATAAAGAAGAAGTTGATGAAGAAGAAGAAGAAAAAGAAATAGAAGAAGAGAATAAGAGGAAGAAAAGAAGAAGAAGAAAAAGAAGAAGAAGATCAAGTGGAGGAAGAAGAAGAAGAAGAAGTAGAAGAAGAAGAACAAGAAGAATTAAAAGATTAAGAAGAAGAAGAATAAAAGGAAGATGTAAAAGAGAAAGAAGAAGAAGGGGAAGGAGAGATGAAGAGCAAGAAGAAGAAGAAGAAGAAGAAGAAGAAGTAGAATAAGAAGAAGAAGTGAGGAAGAGGAAGAAAAGGAATTAGAAGAAGAAGAAGAAGAAAAAGTTGGAGAAGAAGAAGAAGAAGAAGAAGGAAAGAAGAAGAAGAAGAAGAAGAAGAAGAAGAAGAAAACGAAGAAGAAAAAGATGAAGAAAAAAGAGAAGTCAAAGAATGAGAAAAAGAAGACCAAGAAGAAAAGAAGAAGAGAGAAGCAGAAGAAGAAAAGAAGAAGAAGAAGAAGTAGAATAAGAAGAAGAAGTGAGGAAGAGGAAGAAGAGGAAGAAAAGGAATTAGAAGAAGAAGAAGAAGAAGAAGAAGAAGGAAAGAAGAAGAAGAAGAAGAAGAAGAAGAAGAAGACGAAGAAGAAAAAGATGAAAAAAAAGAGAAGACGAAGAATTAGAAAAGAAGACCAAGAAGAAAAGAAGAGGAGAGAAGCAGAAGAAGAAAAGAAGAAGAAGAAGAAGAAGAAGAAGAGGAAGAAGAGGAAGAAGTAGAAGAAGAAGAAGAAGAAGAAGGAGAAGACGAAGAAGAAGAAGAATAGATGAAGAAGAAAAAGAAGAAGAAGAAGAAATGGAAGAAGGAGAAGAAGATGAAAAGGAAGAAGAAGAAGTAGAAGAATTGAAGAAAAAGAAAAGAAGAAGAAGAAGTAGAAGTAGAAGTAGAAGAAGAAGAAGATGATGATGAGGATGACGTAAAAGATAAAGAGTAAGAAGAAGAAGAGTTGATGCAGAAGAAGAAGAAGAAGATGGAGAAGGAGAATAGAAGAAGAAAAATTAAAAGAAGAGGAAGAAGAAAAAAAGGAAGAAATAGAAGAAGTAGTAGAAGAAGAAGAAGAAGAAAAAGAGGAAGAAAAGAAGAAGAAGAAAAGCGGTAGAAGAAAAAGAAGAAGACAAAGAAGAAGACAAAGAAGAAGAAGAAGAAGAAGAACAAGACGAAGAAGAAGAAGTGAAGAAGAAGAAGAAGAAGTAGTAGTAGTAGAAGCACAAGAAGATGTAGAAGAGGAAAGAGAAGAAGAAGAGGAAAACCTGAAGAAGAAATAGAAGAAGAAGAATAACAACAAAAAGAAGTACGAGAAGAAGAAGAGGAAGAAGAAGTAGAAGAATAGAAGAGGAGAAGAAGAAGGAGAAAAGAAGAATAGGAAGAAGAAAAAGTTCAAGAAGAAGAAGAAGAAAAAGATGAAGAAGTGGTTGTAGAAGATGAAAAGACATAGAAGAGGAAGAAGAAGAGATGAAGAAGAAGAAAAGAAGAAGCAGGGCAAGAAAAAGGATAAGAAGAAGAAGAAGAAGAAGTAGTAGAAGGAAAAAGAAGGATAAAGAAGAAGAAGAAGAATAAGAAGAAGAAGAGAAAGAAAAAGAAGAGAAGAATAGGAAGAAAAGAAGAAGAAGAAAAAGAAGAAGGAAAAGAAGAAGAAGAAGAAGAAGAAGAAGAACAAGAAGAAGAAGAAGAAGAAGAAGAAGAATAAGAAGAAAAAGAGGTAGAAGTGGAAGAAGAAGAAAAAAAAGAAGAAGGAGAGATGAAGATGAAGAAAAGAAGAAGAAGAAGAAGAAGAAGAAGTGCTAAAGAAGTAGAAGAAGAAGAGGAAAAGGAAGAAGAAGAAGATGATGAAGAAGATAAAGAAGATGAAGTGAAGAAGAAGAAAAACAGGAAGAGGAGTGAGAGGAAGAAGAAGAAGATAAAGAAGAAGTAAAGGAACAAGAAGAAAAAGAAGAAAAGAAGAAGAAGATGAAGAAGAAGAAGAATAAGTAGAAGAACCAAAAAAAGAAGAAGAGGAAAAGCAGAAGACAAAGAAGAAGAAGAAGAAGACCAAGAAGAAAAATAAGATGAAAAAGTAGTAGGAAAGGAAAAAGATGTAGACGAAGTAGAAGATAGTAAGAAGAAGAGGAAGAAGAAGAAGAAAATGAAGATGTAGAAGAAGTAGAAGAGAAAGAAGAAGAAGAAGAAGAGATTAAGAAGAAGAAGAAGAAAAGGAAGAAGAAGAAAAGGATGAAGAGGAAGAAGAAGAAGAAGAAAAAGAAGAAGAGGAAGAAGTACAAGAAAAAGTACTAGAAGAAGAAGAGATGATGATGATGAAGAAGAAGAAGAAGAAAAGGAAAAATAAGAAAAGATGATTAAGAAAAAGATTAAAAAGTGAAGAAGAACTAGTAGAGGATGAAAAAGAAGAAGAACAAGAAGTAGAAGTAGAAGAAGAAGAAGAAAAGAGGAAAATAAAAAAGAATAAGAGGAAGAAGAGGGAGAAGAAGAAAAAGAAGAAGAAGAAAAAGAAAAGATGAAGAAGAAGATGACCAAGAAGAAAACTAAGAGGAAAAAGAAGTAGATTGAGAAGAAGAAGAGAAGAAGAAGAAGAAAAGAAGAAGAAGAAGAGGATGAAAAAGAAGAAGAGGAAGAAGTAGAGAAAGAAGAAGAAGAAGAAGAAGAAGTAGAGTAGAAGAGGAAGAAGAAGAAGATGAAAAAAATGAGAAGAAAAAAAAGATGTAGAAGTAGAAGTATGAGAAGAAGAAGAAGAAGAAGAAGAAGAATATGAAGAAGAAGAACAGGTAGTAAAAGGAAAAGAAGAAGAAAATGGAAAAGAAGAAGAAAAAGAAGAATTCGAAGAAGTAGAAGAAGAAAACCAAGAAGAAAAATAAGAAGAAAAAGAAGTAGAAGGGGAAAAAGAAGTAGAATAAGGAAGAAGATGGAAGAAGAAGAAGAAGAAGAAGAATAACAAGAATAAGGTGAAGAAGAAGAAGAAGAAGAAGAAGAAGAAAAAGGATAAGAAGAAGGGAAGAAGAAGAAGAAAATAGGAAGAATAGAAATGAGAAGGA
>JAIUJO010002618.1:15000-22500 GCA_023846275.1 Vanilla planifolia | reverse complement strand
GGAAGAGGAAGAAGAAAAAGTACAGGAAGAAGAAGAAGAAGAGGAAGAAGAAGAAGAAGAAAAAGATGAAGAAGTGGCTGTAGAAAAAGAGAAAGAAGAAAAGAAGATGAAAAGAAGTAGATGAGGAAGAAGAAGAGATGAAGAAGAAAAAAGAAGAAGAAGCAGAGGAAGAAAAAGGATAAGAAGAAGAAGAAGAAGAAGAAGAAGTTCAGGAAAGAAGAAGGATAAAGAAGAAGAGGAAGAAGAAGGAGAAGAATAAGAAAATGAAGAAAAAGAAAAAGAAATGAAGAATAAGAAGAAGAAATGGAAAAGAAGAAGAAGAAGAAGAAGAAGTCCAACAAGAATCATAAGAAGAAAAAGAGGTAGAAATGGAAAAAGAAGAAGAAAAAGAAAAAGAAGGTTGGATGAAGATGAAGAAAAGAGGAAGAAGAAGTAGAAGGAGAAGAAGTGCTGAAGAAGAAGTAGAAGAAGAAGAAGACAAGGAAGAAGAAGAAGTGGATGATGAAGAAGATAAATAAGATGAAATGAAGAAGAAGAAGAACAGGAAGAGGAGGGAGAGGAAGAAGAAAAAGATAAAAAAGAAGTAAAAGAACAAGAAGATAAAGAATAAAAGAGGAAGAAGAAGAAGACCAAGAAGAAAAATAGGACGAAAAAGTAGTGGAAAAGGAAGAAGATGTAGACGAAGTAGAAGATAGGAAGAAGAACAAGAAAAGATGAAGAGAAAGAAGAAGAAGAGGAAGAAGAAGAACAAAATGAAGATGTGGAAGAAGTAGAAGAGAAAGAAGAAGAAGAAAAAGAAGAGATTAAGAAGAAGAAGAAGAAGAAGAAGAAGAAGAAGAAGAAGAAAAGGAAGAAGAAGAAAAGGATGAAGAGAAAGCAGAAGAAGAAGAAGAGGAAAAAGAAGAAGAGGAAGAAGTACAAGAAAAAGTAGTAGAAGAAGAAGAGTTGAAGAAGAAGAACAAGTGAAGAAGAAGAAGAAGAAGAAAAGGAACAATAGGAAAAGATGATGAAGAAAAAGATTAAAAAGTGAAGAAGAAGAAGAAGTAGATGATGAAAAAGAAGAAGAAGAAGAAGAAGAAGAAGAAGAATAAGAAAAAGGATAAGAAGAAGAGATGAAGAAGAAGAAAAGAGGAAGAAGAAAGAAATACAAGACAAAAAAGAAGAGGAAGAAGAAAACCAAGAAGAAAATCAAGAAGAAGAACAAAAAGAAAAAGAAGCAGAAAAAGAAGAAGAATAAGAAGAAGAGGAGGAAGAAGGGAAGAAGAAAAGAAGAAGGGGAAAAACAAAAAGGCCATGCAGATGAAGAAGAAGAAGAAAAAGAAGAAGAAGAAGAAGAAGAAGAAGAAGAATAAGAAGGAGAGTAAGAAGAAGAAGAAGAAGAAGAAGATGATGATGATGATGAAGAAGATGAGTAAAAGAAAAAGAAGAGGAAAAGGAAAAGAAGAATAAGAGGAAGAAGAAAAAGGAAAAGAAGAAGAGGAAGAAGAAGAAGAATAATTAGAAGAAGATGATGCAGAAGAAGAAGAAGAAGAAAAAGAAGAAGTAGTACAAGAATAAGAAGAAGAAAAAGAAAGAAAAAGAAGAAGTGGTTGAAGAAAAGGAGGAAGAAGAAGAAGAAGAAGAAGAACAAGAAAAAGAAAAAGAAGAAGAGATAAAGAAGAAGAAGAAGAAGAAGTGGAAGAAGAAAAGGAAAAAGATGAAGAAGAAGTAGACGAAAAGAAGAAGAAGAAAAATAAGAAGAAAAAGAAGAAGAAGAAGAACAAGAAGAAGAGGAAGAAGAAGAAGAGGAGGAAGAAGAAGAAGAATATTAAGATGAGGAAAAAGAAGGAGAGAAAAAGAAGAAGAAAGAGTAGATGAAGAGGAGGAAGAAGAAGAAATAGAAGAGAAAATAAAGAAGAAAAAAAAGAAGAAGCAGATGAAGCAGAAGAAGAAGAAGAAAAAGAAGAACAAGAAGAAGAAGTAGAAGAGAAAGAAGAAGAAGACGACGAGAAGAAGAAGAAGAAAAGAAGAAGAATAAGAAGAAAAAGGAAAAGAAGTAGCTGTTGAAGAAGAAGAAGAAGTTGAAGATGAAGAAGAAGTAGAAGAAGAAGAAGAAGAAAAAGAAGAAAGAAAGAAAACTAGAAGAAGAAGAAGAGGAGAAGGAAGAAAACAAAGAAGCAGAAGAAGAAGAAGAAGAAGAAGAGGAATAAGAAGAAGAAAAGACAAAGAAGAAGAAAAGAAGAAGAAGAAGCAGAAGAAGCAAAAGAAGAAGAAGAAGAAGCAGAAGAAGAAGAAGAAGAGGAAGAAAAGGAGAAAGAGAAAAGAAGAAGAAAAAGAAGAAGAAGAAGAAGAAGAAGAAGAAGAAGAAGAAATGAAGAAGAAGATGAAGAAAAAGAAGAAGAGAAGTAGATTAAAAGAAGAAGAAGAAGAAGAAGAAGAAGAAGAAGAAGAAGAAGAAGAAGAAGAAAAAGATGAAGAAGGAGAAGAACTAGATGAAGAAGAAGGAAAAGAAGATGAATAAGAAGGGATGATGTTGAAGAAGAAGAAGATGGAGAAGAATTGGGAGAAGAAGTGGAATAAGAAGAAGAAGAGGAAGAAGAAGAAGCAGAATAAGGACAAGAAAAAGAAGCAGAAGAAGGAGAAGAAAATGAAGTAGAAGAAAAGTAGAAAAAGAAAAAGAAGTAGGAAAAAAAGAAGAAGAAGAAGAAGTGGAAGAAGAAGAAGAAGAAGAAGAAGACGAGAAAGAAGTAGAAGAAGAGGTGGAAGAAGAAGAAGAATAAGAAGAAAACGAAGAAAAAGAACAAGAAAATGAATAAGAAGAGGAGGAAGAAGAAGAAATAGAAGAGAAAATTAAGAAGAAGAAGAAGAAGAAGAAGAAGAAGAATTAGAACAAGAAGGAGAAGAAGTAGAAGAGGAAGAAGAAGATGATGGTGAGAAGAAGAAGAAGAAAAGAAGAAGAAAGGGGAAGAAGAAGAAGAAAAAAGACAAGAAGTAGTAGTAGAAGAAGAAGAGGGAGAAGAAGAAGAAGGAGAAGAAGTAGAAGAAGAAGAAGAAGAAGATGAAGAAGAAGTAGTGGAAGGAGAAGAAGAAGGAGAAGAAGAAGAAGAAGAAGAAGAAGAGGAGATGATAAAGAAGAAGAAGAAGAAGAGGAAGAGGAAATCAAAGATGAAGAAGAAGAACTAGAACAAGAACAAGAACAAGAACATGAACAAGAAGACGAACAAGATCAGGAAGAAGAAGAAGAAGAAGAAGAAGAAGAAGAAGTTGAAGTAGAAGAAGAAGAAGAAGATGAAGAAGAAGTTGAAGTAGAAGAAGAAGAAGAAGAAGAAGTAAAACTAGAGAAGAAAAAGAAGAAGAAGAAGAAGAAGAAGAAGAAGAAGAAGAGGTAGAATAAGGAGAAGAATATGAAGAAGAAGAAGAAGAAAAGAGGAAGAGGAAGAAGAAGATGAAGAAGAAAAAGAAGAAGAAGAAGAAGAAGAAAATGAAGAAGAATGAGAAGAAGAAGAAAAAGAAGAAGAAGATGAAGAAGTAGGATAAGAACTGAAGAAGAAAAAGATTAAGAAGAGGAAGAAGATAAAGAAGAAGAAAAAGAAGAATAGAAGAAGAAGAAGAATATGAAGAAGATTTAGAAGAAGAAGAAGAAGAAGAACAAGAAGAAGAAGTGGAAGAAGAAGAAGAAGAAGAAGAAGAAGAAGAGAGGAAGAAGAAGAAAAGAAGAAGAAGAAGAAGAAGAAGAAGAAGAAGAAGAAGAAGAAGAAGAAAAGGAAGAATTATAAGAGGAAGAAGTAGAAGTAGAAGTAGAAGAAGAAGAAGAAGAAGATGATGATGATGATGAAGTTATGAGGAAGAAGAAGAAGAAGAAGGAAAGGAAGAAGAAGAAGAAGTGAAGAAGAAGAAGAAGATGAAGAGGAAAAAGAAGAAGAAGAAGTACACGAAGAAGAAAAGAATAACAAGAAAAAGAAGGAGAAGAAGAAGAAGAAGAAAAAGAAGAAAAAGAAAAAGGAGAAGAAGAAGAAGAAGAAGAAGCCCAAGAAGAAAAATAAGATGAAAAATAATAGAAGGGGAAGACGAAGAAGATGAAGAAAAAGAAGAGAAGAAGAAGAATAAAAGAGCAAAAAGAAGAAGAAGAAGAAGAAGAAGAAGAAGTAGAGGAAGAAGAGGAAGAAGTCGAAGAAGAAGAAGAAGGAGAAGAAGAAGAAGAAGAAGAAGAAGAAGAAGAGGAGATGAAGAAGAAGAAGAAATAGAAGAAGAAGAAAAGGAAGATGAAGAATAAGATGAAGAGGAAGAAGAAGAAGAAGAAGATGAAGAGAAGAAGAGGAATAAAAGAAGAAAAGGAAGAAGATCAAGAAGAAGAAGTGGATGAAATAAAAGAAGAAGAGATGATGAAGAAGAAGAAGTAGAGGGAGACAAGTAAGAAGATGATCAAAATGAAGAAGAAAAATTCGAAGAAAAACAAGTGGAAAGGGAAGAAGAATAAGAAGAAAAATAGAAGAAGAATAAAAAGAAGAAGAAGAGGAAGAAGTAGAAGAAAAAGAAGAAAGAAGAAGAAGAAGAAGAAGAAGAAGAAGAAGTGATGAAGAAGAAGAAGAAGAAGAAGAAGAAAAGGAAGAAAAAGAAGAAGAAGAAGAAGAAGAAGAAGAAGAAGTAAAGAAGATTAAGAAGAAGAAGAAGAAGAAGAAGAAGAAAAGAATGAAGAAGACGAAGAAGAAAAAGAAGAAAAACAGAAGCAGAAGAATTAGGAGGACAAGAAGAATAAGAAAATAAGAGGAAGTAAAAAAAAAGAAGACAAGGAAGAAGATGAAGAAAAAAAAGAAGATGAAAAAGAAGAAAAAGAGAAGAAGGAGAAAAGAAAAAGAAGAAGAGGAAGAAATGAAGAAGAAGAAGAGATAGGAGATGAAAAGGAATAAGAGGTAAAACAAGAAGAAGAAAAAGAACAAGAAGTGAAGAAGAAGTAGAAGTAGTAGAAGAAGAAGAAGAAGAAGAAGAAGAGGTAGAAGAAGAAGAAAAAGCACAAGAAGAAGAAGAAGAGGAGGAAGAAGAAAAGAAGAAGAAAAGATGAAGAGGAAATAGAAGAAGAAGAAGTAGAAGGATAATGAGAACAACAAGAAGAGGAAGAAGAAGATATAAAGAAGAAGAAAAGAAGAAGAAGAAGAAGAAGAAGAAGAAGAAAAAGGAGTAGAAGGAGAAGAAGAAGAAGAAGAAGATGTACAAGAAGGAGAAGAAGAAGGAAGAAGAAGAAGAGGAAGATCAAGAAGAAGAATAAGAAGAAGAAGAAAAGGAAGAAAAGAAGAAGAGGAGGAAAAGAAGAAGAAGAAGAAGTAGTAGTCCGAAAAGAAAAATAAGAAGAAAAAGAAGTCGAAGTGGAAGAAGAAGAAGAAGAAGAAGAAGAAGAAGAAGTAGAAGAAGAAGAAGAAGAAGAGATGATGATGAAGAAGAAGAAGAAGAAAAGGAAGTAGAAAGGAAGAAGAAGAAGA
The DNA here is from genome assembly GCA_023846275.1 of Vanilla planifolia. Lineage (NCBI taxonomy): Eukaryota > Viridiplantae > Streptophyta > Magnoliopsida > Asparagales > Orchidaceae > Vanilla > Vanilla planifolia. Next base: position 17,047 of record JAIUJO010002618.1, on the reverse strand, counting down.
AGTTAAATGAGAAGAAGAAGAAGATGAAGTGAAGAAGAAGAAGATGAAGTGAAGAAGAAGAATAATAAGAAGAGGAGGAAGAAGAAGAAGAATAAGAAGAAAAAGTTGAAGAAGGTGAAGAAAAAGCAAAAAGAAAAAGAAGAAGAAGAAGTACAAGAAGAAGAATAATAAGAAAAAGAAGAAGAAGAAAACAAGAAGGTAAAGGAGAAGAAGATGAAGACCAAGAAGAAAAATAAGACAAAAAAGTAGTAATCGAGGGCAGAAGTATAAAAAGATGAAAAAGAGAAGAAGAAGAAGAAAAAAAGAGGTGGAGGAAGAAGTAGAAGACGATGATGAAGAACAAGAGGAAGATGTAGAAGTATGATAATAATAAGAAGAGATGAAGAAGAAGAAGAAGAAGAAGAAGAAGAAGAAGAAGAAGAAGAGAAAGAAGATGAAGAAAAAGATGAAGAAGAAGAGGAGATGATGATGAAGAACAAGAAGAAGAAAGGGATCAAGAAGAAGATGATGTGAAAAAGATGAAGAAGTGAAGAAGAAGAAGAAGTAGAGGAAGAAGAAAAAGAAGAAGAAGAAGAAGAAGAAGAAGAAGTGGAAAAAGAACAAGAAAAGTAGAAAACAAAAATGAAGAAGAAGAGGAAGAAGAAGAAGAAGAAGAAAAAGGAAAATATCAAGAAGAACAAGAAGAAGAAGAATACCAAGAAGAAAACAAAGAAGAAAACGAAGTAGATTGTCAAGAAGAATAGAAGAAGAAGAAAATAAGAAGAAGAAGACAAAGAAGAAGAAGAAGAGGAAGTAGAGGATGAAGTAGAAAAAGAAGAAGTAGTAGTGAAGAAGAAGTAGTAGTAGTAGGAGAAAAAGAACAAGATGTAGAAGAAGAAGTATAAGAAGAAGAAAAAGAAGAAGAAGAAGAAGAGAAAGAACAAGAAGAAGAAAAAGAAGAAGAAGAAAACAAGAAGACAAAGAAGAAGAAGAAGAAAACAAAGAAGAAAAACAAGAAGAAAAAGATGCAAAAGTAGAAGAAGTAGACGAAGAAGAAGAAGAAGAAGCAGAAGAAAAAGAAGAAAAAGATGATGAAGATGATGAATAATAATAATAATAGGAAGAAGAACAAAAAAGAAGTAGGTTGAAGAAGAAGATGAAGAAGAAGAAGAAGAAGAAGAAGAAGAAGAAGAAAAAGAAGAAGAGAAGGAGAAGAAGAGAAGAGGAGGAAGAATAAAAAGAAGAAGAAGAAGAAGAAGAAGAAGAAGAAAGAAGAATAAGAAGACCAAGAAGAAAAATAAGAAGAAATAGAAGTAGAACAGGAAAAAAAGAAGAAGAAAAAGAAGATTAGTAGTAGTAGTAGCAGAAGAAGAAGAAGAAGAAGATGACGAAGAAGAAGAAGTAGAAGAAAAAGAAGAAAAAGAAGAAGAAAAGAAGAAGAAGAAAAGAAGAAGAAGAAGAAGAAGAAGAATAAGTTGAAGAAGAGGAGGAAGAAGAAGAAGAAAAATAAGAAGAAATAGAAGTAGAAAAGGAAAAAAAAAAGAAAAAGAAGAAAAAGAAGATTAGTAGTAGTAGAAGAAGAAGAAGAAGATGATGATGATGATGATGATGATGATGAAGAAGAAGAGGAAGAAGTAGAAGAAAAAGAAGAAGAAGAAGAAGAAGAAGAAGAAGATGAAAAGAAGAAGAAGAAAAGAAGTAAAAGAAGAAGACGAAGACGAAGAAGATGAAGAGGAAGAAGCAGAAGAAGAAGTTAAAGAAGAAGAAGAAGAAGAGGAAGAACAAGAAGTAGATGTAGAAGGAAAAGAAGAAGAAGAAGAAGAAGAAGAACAACAACAACAAGAAGTAGATGAAGAAGGAAAAGAAGAAGAAGAAGAAGATGATGATAATGAAGAAGAAGAAGAAGAGCAAGAAGAAGGAATGAAGAAGAAGAAGAAGAAGAAAATGTTGAAGAAGAAGAAGAAGAGGAGGAAGAAGAAAAAGAAGAAGGAGGGGGAACAAGAAGAAGAAGTAAAGAGGAAGAAGAAGAAGAAGAAGAAGAAGAAGAAGAAGGGGAACAAGAAGAAGA
>JAIUJO010002618.1:7500-10000 GCA_023846275.1 Vanilla planifolia | reverse complement strand
AAAATAAGACGAAGAAGAAGAAGAAAAGAAGAAAAAAAAGAAGAAAAGAAGAAGAAGAAGAAGAAGAAACAAGAAGAAGAAGAAGAAGAAGAAGCAGAAGAAGAACCAAGAAGAAGAAGAAGAAGAAGAAGATGAAGATGCAAGAATAAGAAGAAGAAGAAGAAGCAAGAAGAAGAAGAACAAGAAGAACAAGAAGAAGAAGAAGTAATAAGAAGAAGAAGAAGCAACAAGAAGAAGTAAGAAGAAGAAGAAGAAGATGTAAGAAGAAGAAGAAGAAGAAGAAAAAGAAGAAGAAGATGATGAAGAAGAAGATGAAGAGGAAGAAAAAGCTAAAAGAAGAAGCAAGAAGAAGAAGAAGAAGTAGAAGAAGAAGAAAAAAAAGCAAAAAGAAGAAGAAGAAGAAAAAGAAGAAGTAAAAAAAAAGAAGAAGAAGAAGAACAAGAGGAAGCAAGAAGAAGAAGAAGAAGAAGAAGAGGAAGCAGAAGAAGCAAGAAGAAGAAGAAGAAGCAGAACAATGAAGAAGCAAGAAGATGAAGCAAGAAGAACCAAGAAGAAAAAAGAACAAGAAGAAGAAGAAGAAAAAGAGGCAAAAAGAAGCAAAAAGAAGAAGAAGAAGCAAGAAGAAGAAGAGCAAGAATAAGTTGAGGAATAAGCAAGAACATGAAGAAGAAGAAGAAGAAGTAGAAGAAGTTGAAGAAAAAAAAGACGAAGAAGAAGAAGATGAAGATGACGAAGAAGACGAAGAAGAAGAAGAAGACGAAGAAGACGAAGAAGACGAAGAAGAAGAAGAAGAAGAAGAAGAAAAAGAAGAAGAAGAAGAAGAAAAAGAAGAAGAAGAAGAAGAAGAATTAGTATTAGAAGAGGAAGAAGAAGAAGAAGAAGAAGAAGAAGAGGAAGAAGAAGAGAGAAATAAGGAGGGCAAGAAGAAGAAGTAGAGGAAGAAGAAGAAGAAGAAGAAGAAGAGCAAGAAGAAGTAGAAGCTGAAGAAGAATAATAATAAAAAGAACAATAAGAAGAAGAAGAAAAGAAAGAAGAAGAAGAACAACAAGAAGAAGAAGCAAGAAGAAGCAAGAAGAAAAAGAAGAAACAAGAAGAAGAAGTAGAAGAAGAAGCAAGAGAAGAAGAAGAAGAAGAAGAAGAAGAAGAAAAATAAGCAGAAGAAGAAGAAGAAGAAGATGAAGAAGCAGAAGAAGAAGAAGAAGAAGAAGTAAAAGAAGAAGAAGATGAAGAATTAGAAGAAGAAGAAGTTGAAGAAGAAGAAGACATTGAAAAAGTAGATGATGAAGAAGAAGAAGAAGAAAAAAAAGTAGAAAAAGAAGAATAAGAAAACAAAAAACACAAAGAAGAGGAAGAAGAGGGCCAATTAACTTCTTTTTCTTCTTCTTCTTCTTCTACCTTTTCTTCTTCTTTTTTTCCTTCTTCCTCTTCTTCTTCTTCTTCTTATTCTTCTTTAACTTCTTCCTCTTCTTCTTCTTCTACTTCTCCTTCTTCTGTCTCTTCTTCTTCTTCTTCTTCTCCTACTTTTTTTTATTCTTCTTCTTCAACATCTTTCTCATCTTCTTCTTCTTCCTCTTCTTCTTCTTCTTCTTCTTTTAATGCATCTTCTTGTTCTTCTTGTACTTCTTCTTTTTTTTTTCTTCTTAATCTTCTTCTTCTCCTTCTTCTTCTTCTTCTTCTACTTCTTCCTTTTCTACTTCTTGTTCTTCTTCTTCATCTTCTTCTTTTTCTTGTCATTTTTCTTCTTCCTATTCTTTTCTTCTTCTTATTCTTCCCCTCCTCCTCCTCCTTCTTCTTCTTCTTCTTCTTGTAATTCATCTTCTTGTTCTTCTTCTTCTTCTTCCTCTTCTTCTTCTTCTTCTTCCCCTCCTTCTTATTCTTATTCTTATTCTTATTCTTATTCTTCTTCCACTTCTTCTTTCTCTTCTTCTTTTTCTTCTTCCCCACCATCTTCTTATTGTTATTCTTCTTCTTCTTCTTTGTCTTCTTCATCTTCTTCCTTGTCTTCCACTTATTTAACTTCTTCTTCTTCTTCTTGTACTTCTTCTTCTTCTTCTTCTTCATCTTCATCTTCTTCTTTTTCTTCCTTTTTTTCCTTCTTCTTTTTCTTCTTCTACTTCTTCTTGTTCCTCTTCTCCTTCTTCTTCTTCCACTTCTTCTTCTTCTTCTTCTTCTTCTTCATCTTCTTCATCTTGTTCTTCTTCTTCTTCTTCTTCTTCTTCATCTTCATCATCATCTTTTTACTATTCTTATTCTTCTACTTCTTGTTCTTCTCCTCCTTTTTCTTCTTCTTGTTCTACTTCTCTTTTTTCTTCTTCTTCATCTTCTTCTTCTTCTCTAACTTCTACTTCTTCATCTTCTTCTTCTTCTGCCTCTTCTTCTTCTTCTTCCTCTTCTTCTTCTTCTTCTTCTTCTTCCTCTTCCTCTTCTTCAGCTCCTTCTTCTTCTTCTTCTTCCTCTTCTTCTTCTTCATCTTCTTCTTCCTTTTCTTGTTCTACTTTTT
>JAIUJO010002438.1:47500-54690 GCA_023846275.1 Vanilla planifolia | reverse complement strand
AAAATGGGAAGAAGAGGATGGAGCCAAAGAAGAAGAAGAAATTGAAGAAGAAGAAGATAGTAGAAGAGGAAGAAGAAGAAGAAGAAGAAGACGAAGAAGACGAAAAAGACGAAGAAGTATAAGAAGAAGAAGAAGAAGTAGAATAAGAAGAAGAAGAAGAAGAAGAAGAAGAAAAAGAAGAGAAGAAGAAGAGGAAGAAGAAGGAGAAGAAGAAGAAGAAGAGAAAGAAGAAGAAGAAAAGGAATAAGAATGAAGAACAAGAAGAAGAAGACAAAGAATAAGAATGAAGAATAAGAATAAGAATAAGAATAAGAATAAGAATAAGAAGAAGAAGAAGAAAAGGAGAGGAAGAAGAAGAAGAAGAAGAAGAGGGCGAAGAAGAAGAAGATGAAGAAGAAGAAGAAGGAGAAGAAGAAAAAGAAGAAGAAGAAACAATTAAGAAGTAGAAGAAGCAGAAGAAAAAGAAGAAGAAGAAGAAGAAGAAGAAGGAGAAGAAGAAGAAGATGAAGAAGAAGAAGAAGAGAAAAAGTAGAAGTAAAGGAAGAAGAAGAAGAAGAAAATGAAGAGGAGGAAGAAGAAGAGCAAGAAACAGAAGATGTAATTGATTAAGAAGAAGAGGAAGAAGAAGAAGAAGAACAATAAGAAGAAGAAGAAAAAGAATATGAAGAAGATGAAGAAGAAGTAGAGGAAGAAGAAGAAGGAGAAGAAGAAGAAGAAGTAGAAGAAGTGGAAGAGGGAGAAGAAGAAGAAGAACAAGTAAAAGAACAAGGTAGAATAAGAAGAAGAAGAAAACGAAGAAAAGAAGAAAGAAGAAGAAGAAGAAGAATAAGAAGAGAGAGGAAGAAGAAGTAGAAGAAGAAGAAGAAGAAGAAGAAGAATCAAGAGAAGAACGAGAAGAAGAAGAAGAAAAAAGAAGACAAAGAAGAAGAAGGAGAAGGAAGAAGAACATTTAGAAGAAGACGATGCTGAAGAAGAAGATGAAGAAGAAGAAGGAGAAGAAGAAAAAGTAGTAGAAGAAGAAGTAGGAGAAGAAGAAAAAGAAGAGATGGAGGTAGAAGAAAAGGAAGAACAAGAAGAAGATGAAGTAGATGAAGAAGTAGTAGAAGACGAAGAAGAATAAGAGGAAGAAGAAGAAGAAGTAGAAGTAGTAGGAGAAAAAGAAGAAGAAGAGGAAGAAGAGGACGAAGAAGAAGAAGAAGAAGAAGTAGAAGAAGTTGAAGAAGAGGAAGAAGTTGATGATGAAGAATAAGAAGAAGAAGAAGAAGAAGATGAAGAAGAAGAAGATGAAGAAGGAAGAAGAAGAAGACGAAGAAGAAGAAGAAAGAAGAAGAATAATAAGAAGTAGAAAAGAGGAGGAGGAAGAAGAAGGAAGATAAGGAAGTAGATGAAAAAGAAGTGGAAGAAGTAGAAGAAGAAGAAGAGGAAGAAGAAGTAGAAGATGAAGTAGGAGAAGAAAAAGCAGAAGAAAAAGAAAAAGAAGATGTTAAAGATAATAAAGAATAAGTAGAAGTGCAAGTAGAGGAAGAAGAAGAAGAAGAAGACGAAGAAGATGATGATGATGATGAAGCAGAAGATGAAGAAGAAGAAGAAGATGAAGATGATGATTACGACAGAAGAAGAAAAAGGAGAAGAAGAAAGAAGAATAATAAGTAGTAGAAATAGAAGAAGAAGAAGAAGAAAGAAAAAGAATTTCAAGAGAAAGAAATTGAAGAAGTAGAAGAAGAAGAATAAGACGGAGAAGAAAAAAAAGAAGACAACGAAGAAGATAAAAAGGTATAAGAATAAGAAGACGAAGAAAAAGAAGGAGAAGAAGAACATGAAGAAGAAGAAGAAGAAGGAAATGAAGAAGAAGTAGAAGAAGAAGAGGAAGGAGAAGAAGAGGATGGAGAAGAAGAAAAGAAGAAGTAGAAGAATAAGAAAGAAAAAGGAGAAGAAGAAGAAGAAGGACAAGAAGAGGAAGTACAAGAAGAAGATGGAGAAGAAGAAGAAGAAGAGGAAGAAGAAGAAGAAGAAGAAGAAGAAAGAAGAAGACGAAGAAGAAGTAGAAGTAATAGTAGAAGAAGAAGAAGAAGAAGAAGAAGAAAGGAGAAGTAGAAGGTAAAGTGTAAGAAGTAGAAGAAGATGAAGTAGAAGAAGAAGAAGAAGAAAAGTAGCAGATGAAGAAGAAGGAGAAATGAAGGGGGAAGAACAAGAAGAGCAAGAAGAAGATTAAGTAGATGAAGGAGAAGATGAAGAAGAAAAGAGAAAGAAGAAGAGGAAGAAGAAGAAGAAGAAGAAGCTGAAAAAGAAGAGAAGAAGAGGTGGAATATTAGAAAGAAAAAGAGGAAGAATAAACAGAAGAAGAAAAAGAAGAAGAAGTTGTAGTAGTAAAAGAAGAAGAAGAAGGAGGAGGAAAAGAAGTAGAAGAAGAAGAAGAAAAAGAGGAACAAAGATGAAGAAGAAAAAGAAGAAGAAGATGATGATGATGGAGAAGGAGAAGAAGAAGGTGAAGAGGAAGAAGAAGAAGAAGAAGAAGAAGTAGTAGTAGTAGAAGAAAAAGAAGAAGAAGAAGAAGGAGAAGAAGAAGAAGAAGAAGAAGAAGAAGAAGCAAAAGATGAAGAAGAAGAAGGCAAAGAAGAAGAAGAAGAACAAGAAGAAGAAGATGATGATAATGATGAAGAGGGAAGAGGAAGAAGAAGAAGAATGAAAAAGAAGAAGTCGAAGAAAAAGAAGTTGAAGAACTAGAAGAAGAAGAAGAAAAATACAAAGTAGGAGAAGTTGAAGAAGAAGAAGGAGAACAAAAAAAAGGAGAAGTAGAAGAAAAAGAAAGAAGAAGAAGAAGCAGATGAAGAAGAAAAAGCAGTGGTAGAAGAAGAAGAAGAAAAAAAAGGAAAAGATGAAGTAGCAAAAGAAGAAGAAGATGTGGAAGAAGAAAAAGAATCAGTAGAATAAGAAAGAAGATGTAGAAGAAGAAGAAGAAGATGACGAAGAAGCAGAAGAAAAAGAAGACCTAAAAGAAGAAGAAGAAAAAGAAGGAGAAGAAGAAGAAGTAGAAGGAGAAGAACAAGAAACAGAAGAAGAAAGAATAGGAAGAAGAAGAAGAAGTAGTAGTAGTAGAAGAAAAAGAAGAAGGAGAAGAAAAGAGAAGAAGAAGTAGAAGAAGTACAAGAAGTGGAAGAAGAAGAAGAAGAAGAAACAGAAGAAGAAGTAGAAGAAGAAGAAGAAGAAAGGAGGAAGAAGAAGAAGAGGAGGAGGAGGAAGAAGAAGAAGGGCAAGAAGAAGATTAAGTAGATGAAGGAGAAGAGGAAGAAGGAGAAGAAAAAGAAGAACAGGAAGAAGAAGCAGAAGCTGAACAAGAAGAAGAAGAAGAAGAAGAAGAGGAAGAAGAAGAAGATTAAGAAGATGATGAAGAGGAGGAAGAAGAAGAAGACAAAGAAGTAAAAGAACGAGAATATGAAGAAGAATAAGAAAATTTTGAAGAGGAAGAAGCAGAAAGAAGAAGGACAATAAGAAGTAGAAGAAGAAGATGAACAATACGAAAGAAGAAGAAGAAGTAGAAGAAAAAGATGTTGCACAAGTAGAAGAAGTTGAAGAAGAAGAAGAAGAAGAAGAGGATGAAGAAAAAGTAATTGTAGAAGAAGAAGAAGAAGAAGAAAAAGAACAAGAAGAAGAAGAAGAAGAGGTGGAGGAATAAGAACAAGGCGAAGAAGAAGAAGAAGCAGAAAAAGAAGAAGAAAAAGTAGAAGAAAAAGAAGGAAATGAAAGGGAAGAAGAAGAAAAAGAAGAAAATGAAGATGTGAAAGAAGAAGAAGAACTACGAGAAGCAGAAGAAGATAAAGAAGAAGAAGAAGAAGAAGAAGAAAAAGAAGAAGAGGTAGAAGAAGAAGAAGAAAAAGAAGGAGAAGAAGAAGAATAAAAAGAAGAGGAGGAGGAAGAAGAGGAAGAATAAGAAGAAGAAGAAGAAGAGGAAGAAATAGGACAAGGAGAATTAGAAGAATACGAAGATGAAGAAGAACAAGAAGAAGAAGATGAAGTAAGAGAAGAAGAAGAAGAAGTAAAAGAAGAAGAAGAAGAAAAAGAAGTAGAAGAAGAAGGAGTAGAAGAAGAAGAAGAAGGAGATGAAGAAGATGAAGAAGAAGAAGAAGGAGAAGGAGAAGAAGAAGAAAGAAGAACATGAAGAAGAAGAAGAAGAAAGGAGAAGTAGAAGGTAAAGTATAAGAAGTAGAAGAAGATGAAGTAGAAGAAGAAGAAGAAGAAGAGTAGCAGATGAATTAGAAGGAGAAATGAAGGGGGAAGAAGAAGAAGAGCAAGAAGAAGATTAAATAGATGAAGGAGAAGATGAAGAACAAAAAGAGAAAGAAGAAGAGGAAGAAGAAGAAGAAGAAGCTGAAAAAGAAGAGAAGAAGAGGTGGAATACTAAAAAGAAAAAGAGGAAGAATAAAAAGAAGAAGAAAAAGAAGAAGAAGAAGTTGTAGTAGTAAAAGAAGAAGAAGTAGGAGGAGGAAAAGAAGTAGAAGAAGAAGAAGAAGAAGAGGAACAAAGATGAAGAAGAAGATGATGATGATGGAGAAGGAGAAGAGGAAGGTGAAGAGGAAGAAGAAGAAGAAGAAGAAGAAGTAGTAGTAGTAGTAGGAGAAAAAGAAGAAGACGAAGAAGGAGAAGAAGAAGAAGAAGAAGAAGAAGCAGAAGATGAAGAAGAAGAAGGTGAAGAAGAAGAAGAAGAAGAAGAAGATGATAATGATGAAGAAGGAAGAGGAAGAATGAAAAAGATGAAGTCGAAGAAAAAGAAGTTGAAGAACTAGAAGAAGAAGAAGAAAAAGACAAAGTAGGAGAACTTGAAGAAGAAGAAGGAGAACAAAAAAGAGAAGTAGAAGAAAAAGAAAGAAGAAGAAGAAGAAGCAGATGAAGAAGAAAAAGCAGTGGTAGAAGAAGAAGAAGAAAAAAAGGAAAAGATGAAGTAGCAAAAGAAGAAGAAGAAGTGGAAGAAGAAAAAGAAGCAGTAGAATAAGAAAGAAGATGTAGAAGAAGAAGAAGAAGATGACGAAGAAGATAAAGAAAAAGATGACCTAGAAGAAGAAGAAGAAGAAGAAGGAGAAGAAAAAGAAGTAGAAGGAGAAGAAGAAGAAAAAGAAGAAGAAAGAATAGGAAGAAGAAGAAGAAGTAGTAGTAGTAGAAGAAAAAGAAGAAGGAGAAGAAAAGAGAAGAAGTAGAAGAAGAAGTAGAAGAAGTACAAGAAGTGGAAGAAGAAGAAGAAGAAGAAACAGAAGAAGTAGAAAAAGAAGAAGAAGAAGAGGAGGAAGAAGAAGAAGAAGAGGAGGAGGAAGAAGAAGAAGGGCAAGAAGAAGATTAAGTAGATGAAGGAGAAGAGGAAGAAGAAGAAGAAAAAGAAGAACAGGAAGAAGAAGCAAAAGCTGGACAAAAAGAAGAAGAAGAAGAAGAAGAGGAAGAAGAAGAAGATTAAGAAGATGATGAAGAGGAGGAAGAAGAAGAAGACAAAGAAGAAGTAAAAGAACTAGAATATGAAGAAGAATAAGAAGATTTTGAAGAGGAAGAAGAAGAAAGAAGAAGGACAATAAGAAATAGAAGAAGAAGATGAACAATATGAAAGAAGAAGAAGTAGTAGAAGAAAAAGATGTTGTACAAGTAGAAGAAGTTGAAGAAGAAGAAGAAGAAGAAGAGGATGAAGAAAAAGTAGTTGTAGAAGAAGAAGAAGAAGAAGAAAAAGAACAAGAAGAAGAAGAAGAGGAGGTGGAGGAATAAGAAGACGAAGAAAAAGAAGAAGCAGAAAAAGAAGAAGAAAACGTAGAAGAAAAAGAAGGAGATGAAGGGGAAGAAGAAGAAAAAGAAGAAAATGAAGATGTGGAAGAAGAAGAAGAACTACGAGAAGAAGAAGAAGACGAAGAAGAAGAAGAAGAAGAAGAAGAAGAAGAAGAGGTAGAAGAAGAAGAAGAAGAAGAAGAAGGAGAAGAAGAAGAATAAAAAGAAGAGAAGGAGGAAGAAGAAGAAGAATAAGAAGAAGAAGAAGAAGAGGAAGAAATAGGACAAGGAGAATTAGAAGAATACGAAGATGAAGAAGAACAAGAAGAAGAAGAGGAAGTAGGAGAAGAAGAAGAAGAAGTAAAAGAAGAAGAAGAAGAAAAAGAAGTAGAAGAAGGAGTAGAAGAAGAAGAAGAAGAAGCAGATGAAGAAGAAGAAGGAGAAGAAGAAGAAGAAAGAAAGAAGAATAGGAAGAAAAAGAATTAAAAGGAGTAAAAAGTAGAAGAAGAAGTAGAAGAAGAAGAAGAAGAAGAAGAAGAAGAAGAAAATGTAGAAGAAGAAGAAGAAGAAGAGGAAGAGGAACAAGAGCAAGAAGAAGATTAAGTTGATGAAGCAGAAGAGGAAGAAAGAAAAAGAAGAATAGGAAGAAGAAGAAAAAGAAGAAGCTAAAGAAGAAGAAGAAGAAGGAGAAGAAGAGGAAGAAGAAGAAAAAGATTAAGAAGAAAAAGGGGACGAACAAAAAGAAGAACAAAAAGGAGAAGAAGTACAAGAAGGAGAAGAAGAAGAAGAATAAGAAGATGTTGAGGAAGAAGAAGAAGAAAGAAGAACAATAAGAAGTAGTAGAAGAAGAAGAAGAAGAAAGAAGAAGAAGAAGTACGAGAAAAAGATGTAGTAGATGTAGAAGAAGTAGTAGTAGAAAAAGAAGCAGAAGAAGAAGAAGAAGAAGAAGAAGAAGAAGAGAATGAAGATAAAGTAGTTGTAGAAGAAGATGAAATTGAAGAAGAAGAAGTAGTAGAGGAAGAAGAAGAAGGAGAAGAAGCAAAAGAAGTGAAGGAGCAAGAGGAAGAAGAAGAAGAAGAAGAACAGGAAGTTGAATAAGAATAAGAAGAAGAAGAAGATGAAGGAGAAGAAGATGAAGGAGAAGAAGAAGAAAAAGAAGAAGATGAAGAGATAGAAGAAGAAGAAGAAGAACTACAAGAAAAAGAACAAGTGGAAGAAAAGAAAAAGAAGAAGAAGAAAAAGAGGAAGAAGAAAGAGGAGGAGAAGAAGAAGATTATGAAGAAGAAGAAGAAGAAAAAGAAGAAGAATATGAAGAAGGAGAAGAAGAAGAAGAAGAATAAGAAGAAGAGGAGAAGAAGAAGAAGAATAAGAAAAAGAAGAAGATGAAGAAGAAGAAAAAGTAGAAGTAGAAGTTGTAGTAGTAGTTTTAGAACAAGAAGAAGAATAAGAAAGAA
>JAIUJO010002438.1:7500-35000 GCA_023846275.1 Vanilla planifolia | reverse complement strand
ATGCTTGAACATATACACCCATGCTTGCATATGCACAGCACATGCACAAGCTTACAAACACAAGCTAACACATACACATATGCCCACACACATGCATACACACACACACACACTTACACGTGGATATGCATACACACACACATGCATATGCACCAACATCCACACACATACCTACACTCACATGCACTCATACACATACATAGACAACACACACACACATAGATAAACCCACATGCATGCACACTCATGCACAAACAAACACATGTGCATACATAAGCAAACATACATACATGAACACCCACACACAAGTGCACGCACACACCTCCATGCTTGTACACTCGTATGGCACACACACACATGCATGCACCAACACACATACATGCAAGAACAAACATACACATAAGTACACGCACACACACAAAAAGCACGCATAAGCACATGCATATACGTGCTCATACACATGCACATGCATATACACAAGCATGCACACATGAATGCAGACACACTTGGACACACACCGACACATGCACATGCATACACACGCATGCATGCCTGTATACACACACATGCACACATGCTCAGTAAAGAGATGTGTGCATAAGCTAACATGCATGCACACACGCACTCGTGCACTCGTTCACAGTCACATAGACATAGGCACACACATGCACACCCACAAGCACACACACAAACATGCTCACACATATATATAGAAAGATAGATATGCACACATACACACACATGTGCATGATGACACAAGCACATGAACATGTACGCATATATACATGCACACACAGACTTCCCCATAAACATAGACACAAATGCAAATGCATATGCACATGCACACAAACATATGCAACCACTCACAAACACATATTTACCCATGCACACACGTGCATGCACTTGCACATGAACACACATGCACATGAATGTACTCACATGCACACATGTTCACAAACACAAACACATACATGCATGCACATGAACACACACACGCCTATGTACACACCCACACACACATGAAAGTATAAGCACGCACTTATAAGCACACATACAAGCACAAATGGAAGCATGCACACTCGTACATGTAAGCACACCCTCATGCACATACTCACATGTAATTGTACACACATATGCATGCACACAAGTGCCCACACATATATGCAAGCATACACAAACACACTCAAACTCACTCACAAACACACATACATATAGATACATGCATATGCAAGTGCACACACATGCATACACACGAACATAGGCTTGCACACACACTTACACACACATGCACATACATAGACACACACACGCATGCACATAGCCACAATCACTCATAGATATGCATGCATACAAAAACAAACACACTTATGCCCATGAACATATACACGCATGCACACAGGCACACACACATATGCAACAATAAATGAGCACATGTATATACATGTGCACACACATGCACACAATACACATCCTTAAACAAATACACCCACATTGACATACACGCACATATTAACACACGCACGCATATACACGCACACACATGCACACATACCCAAACACATGAACACACACAAACACACACATGCATACACATGCTCATAAAAGCACACAATTGCTCACACACACACACATGCATACACACACTCACAGAAGCATACACATGCAAACACACATACACACACACACACACACTCGCATGGATACAAAATGAGAGATTCATACACACACAAATATACACACAAACATTCACAGGCATAAACATGTGCACACACACTTAGGCATATGCAGATATATGCACACATATATGTTCACACACACTTGCATATACTAGTACACATAGGTGCACACGCACATGAACCCACGTGCAGACACGCACGCACACACACACTCACTCATAGATATAGACACGCATGCACACATACATACAAGTGCACACACACAAATAAAGCACACACATGCAAACACACGAATGTACACATGCATATGCACACGCAAGTTGACACACATACCTAATCACACATATGTACAAACATATAGATGCACACACACACACATATGCATACACACACAAATGAATGTAAATAAGAACAAAAGCACACATGCACACACATAATGAAAAGCACATACACACACACACACATGTTTGCATCAAAGCACAAACACATGCAAGCACACATGCACTTGCATTATCACACAAACATAGATGCACATAAATAGGCACACACATGCACACACAAAGAAGCACACACATGTGCACACAAATACACACATAGTCACACACACACACACTCATGCACACACACATACACATAATCCCACACAAGCACACACACAGACACATAAGTTCACACATATACTAATACACAAGCATGCACTTATGCATGCACAAGCACATGCACACCACACACACACACTCACATATATACAGACACACAAGTGCACATACACACACAAATAGACACACACACATAAACTCGTAAACACACATGCATGCCCACATAGATAACCGTACATGCATACACACACACGCGCAAGCTCCTACACATAATGATTCCCATGTACACACATACACATGCATTGAAACATGCAAATACACATGCACATGCACATGCTCACACAAACATATGCTCACATCGATACATATGCACACACACACCCATGCACAAACACACACTTACGCATGCACACATATGCACACACACACACATACACAAACATGCACACCCACTGACACAATCACATGTCCATGCAGTCACACAGATGCACATACACAAACACACAGTCATATACACACATGTACACACACATGTTAAAATTCACATAGTGAAAAACATAAAAGAATACACACTTATACATACACATGTGCACCCATGCGTAAACATGCACAAACACAATAACATATTCAGGTGCACACTTTTACATGCATACATAGGCATGAACACACATAGACACACACATGCACACATGCACATATACACATGCATGCACACACAAGCACACATGCTCATGCACACACACGTGCACACAAGCACACATGTGCATACATGCATATACACACACCCAAATGCACACACAAAAACATGTTCACATACAAAAACTCAAAGATAAACATGGAGAAATATAGATATGTGCACACATATTACCATGCATGCACATGCACACATAGGCACATGCAAATGCTTGCATAAAGACTCACATATTTACATACACGCACTCTTATATGCCTATATATGCATGCATACTAACATGTACACACATCCATAGGGATAAATATACAAGCACACATGCACCTACAAACACACATGTACATGCACACACACACACACTCTAATACCAATGCACAAAGGCACATGCACATTGCACAAATCATATGCACACACTTGCAAAAACACACATGCATGCACACACATGCATACCCTTGCATGCACATGCACACACATGTGTACCCATGCATGCACATGCACACACACACACACTCACTCACATGCATATCTATTTGAATGCACACTTAAATATAAGCAGACAAGCACATACACATAAACATGTGTATGTCCACACACGTACACACACAAACACGCTCGAACACACCCACATGAGCACAAGCTTGCACACACGCACAAATGCATAAACACACATATGAATGCACAATCACATATACATGAACATGCAAAAAAACATACACACATGCACACACACACACACACACTAAGATGCATACATAAACACATACATGTACAAAAGAAAATACACACACACACACAAATGCATATGTATATATATATGCACACACACATACAAGAACACTACACACCTATGCACACACAAATGCTCACACACATACACATGCACATCGACT
Source organism: Vanilla planifolia (assembly GCA_023846275.1). Classification (NCBI taxonomy): domain Eukaryota; kingdom Viridiplantae; phylum Streptophyta; class Magnoliopsida; order Asparagales; family Orchidaceae; genus Vanilla; species Vanilla planifolia. Next base: position 31,144 of record JAIUJO010002438.1, on the reverse strand, counting down.
CACATAGACACCCACCCATATGCATGCATGCATACACCCACACATGCACATAGACTCACATAGACATCCACACATATGCATGCATGCACACACACACACACATGCATAAACACATGCACACAAATAGACACACCCATGCACCCGTATGCACACACACATACCTACACAAACCAACACAAATGCGCACACACACATATGCACACACGTACACAAGCAAACATACATGCACACCATCAAACATTTGCATGAACTAGCACTCACACATATAAAAGTGTATATACAAATGCACCTACACACATACAGATATGTACTCATGTACACATACACATACACACACCCATGGATGCAAACATACACACATGTGCACACAGATGTAGATACACATGTGCAATCACACTTGCATGTACACATAGGCACATTCATAGAAACAAACACATACACACGTATGAGCTCACTTGCAAATACACATGCATGCATGCACAAACACTTGCAGAAACTCACACTAACGAACACACAAATGCATGCACACACACACACAAACTTATGCATGTGTGCACACATACACACACAAACACACATACGTAAGTAGGCACACACATAGGTACACAAACAAATGCATACACACACCTTCACACATGCACATACACACAAACAAACACACACACACACACAAACTTGTGCACACACAAACACACGTAGACATACACATGTAGGCACATATACATAAGCACATAAAAACAAACATATGGACACTGATGTGCAAAACAATACACACATATGTACACACAAGCACAAACATACTCATGCACATAGACACAAACATAGAGGAACACAAACACTTGCATAAGCACCCACACACAAACATAAATAGAAGTACACATGCATACAAGTAGACAAACACACACATACACTTATGTGCATAAGCACACACGTGCATGTGCATGCACACATAGACATACACATGCATTGCACATAGATGTGCGTGAACGAACACAGACATTCAAATAGAGATTCACACATGTGCTCGAACATTCACATGCACACACACACATTCATACAAGCCTACATACACACATGTGCATGCATAAACACACATGTGTACATACAAACACACAGATGCACACACACACACTAGTGTGCATTCACACACATGTACACTACTGCACTTGCACACAAACATGTGCATAGTAACACACACATGCACCCACATACTCCCACAACCAAACATGTACACATACACTCAAAAGCAAACAAAGTCACACAAGTTCACATATGCAGATGCACATGCATGTGGGAGTATATACACACACACACATACACACAAACACACACATACATGGACACACATATGCACACATGTATGTGCATGCACATACATGCACAAGAACATGCATGAGTAGTAGCACACATGTATACACATGCATATGCACAAACTCGCCTACACATACATACGCATGCATACACACATGCACACACACATACATGCGCACATAGGCACAAAAATGAGCAAATACAAAGACACAGATGCATGCACTCATACACATATGTGCACACACATGTACAATCACACACATGCATATGCACACATGTACATATATATTAACACACACTTGTTCTTGCATGCACATTGAAACACACACACACACATAGTCATGGACACACACACACACGAATTGTCAAGCCCCCACCTACATCAGGTACCACTAAAATTACAAACTAAACACCGTTGGACTCGTCTCAAAGAGCTCTGTCAAAAAAAATAAAATAAAAGAAACTAAGGCTGTTACACGAATAGCCACACATACCCACAACAATGAACACAAACATAATTGTGCATGTGTGCACATGTCTATGCATAGACTCATGTACACAGGCGCACACCTACATGTAAAAACACATGCATACACACACACACTTACAAACTTGCACACACATGCACATAGACATGCAAACCCAAACACATGCACATATATGTAGGAATGCACACATGCATATGCACATATACACACACACACATACACACATAAGTACAAACATGTACACATACACACATACACATATATAAAGGAACACAGATATGCACCAGCACACATGCAAACACAAATACAAGCACACATGTACATAAGCTGGCACATATGCATGCATAAACATGTACACACATGTACAAATAGAGACATGCACACACAGACACATATGTACATAGGAATATGCATATACACGCACACTTCCACATGCACACCCACACAACCACATACTCACATAGGCACACATGCACAAAATGGTACAAAACCATGAACACTCATTAGCACACACACGCACACATAGAGAATAAACATGTACACACACATAATCATACACATGCACATGCACACATGCACACATGCACACATGCACATTAGCATACATTCACACAGACAGACATGTAGATGGTCACACACATAAAGCACATGCATATGTATATGACACAAACAGATAAGCTCCAATGCATAAGTGCACACATGCATGTACACACACAACCACAAAATGCACTTACACACACATACACAAATACACACAAGCACTCACAGGAAGATAAACATAGTCATGCAACTATATTAGCAAATGCAAGCATGCATGTGTAAGAAAACACACACACTCATGCACACATACATAGATACACACTTGCACACACACACACAAACATGCACACACACATGTACACCAATACACATATGCATGCACACACACACACACACATATGCATGAACACCCACATAAATGCATATAAGCACACATAATGAACTAATACACTTGCATATGCCACCATGTGCACACAAATAGACACACAAACACAAACAAAAAAGTGACACATATGTATACAAACATACACACACATGCATGCTTGCATGCTCGCATAACATTTGTAGATGTAAACACCTTTACATGCTCATGCACAATAACACATGCACACATAGGTGAACAACACAAATGCACTGATACACAAACTCACACAAGCACACATGCACACGCACACACAAACACACAACGTACATATGGACACACATGCACACGTACAGATAAGCACATGGATATAAATGCACACATAAATGCACAGGCTCACTCGCACTCAAATGCACATGTATAGTCTTATAGACATGCACACGCATAAGAATACACACATGCATAAAAACAAACACACACATGCATGGACACACACATATGGACATCAATGCACAAATGCTAACGAGCACACACATACACATGTGTGCATGCACACACACATAAGCACACATATGCAAGTGCACATTCACACATGTAGACAAACACACATGCATAAACACATAGAAATATGCTCACATATGCACACACAAACATACAAACACACACTTATATACTCACACACATGCACACAAGCACACATGATTGTGTGCACACATACACAAAGCACACACATGCACATATATCACAATTACATCCATACATACACATATGCACATATACACACACATGTGAACACACACACATACAACACTCATACACACATGCACACACACGCATAAATATGAACATATACACACATTTTTAGAAAAATATGCATGCACACATATACACAGGCCCCACAAGCAGACTCACACACACACACATGCACAAACAAGCACATATGACACATAGAGACATGACTACACACATACACACATGCAAGTAGCTTGCACACACACATAAAAATGCACACAAATAGACACATATGCAAACATACATGCACATGCACACGCACACACCTTTGCTCACACACGTGCACACACAAAAATTAGCACACACACACACAACCATAAGTGCACACACATGCACGAACACATCACACACACATGCAATAAACATGCATACAAGTGCAAATGCACATGCACACATACATGCACAAACACACTAATGCACACACACACATGCACACATGTGTTCACTCACATGCAAATGAAAGCACACACATGCATACACATATATGCACACACACACCTACACAAGCATATACACATACATCGACACACACCTGCTTACACTTGCACTAATAGTTGCACATAGATGCATGCACATGGACATAGATGTGCACACACACAAAACAAGTGCACATACACATGCTAATGCACATAAATGCTTGCACACACATACCCACAACATCACCTACAAACACACACTTACATGCACACATACATATAAGCACACTCTTAAGAACACTTATGCAAGCACAAACACATACACATACACATGCATAGACGACCAGATGCACACATGCACACACACACACACACTCATTCAAATATTCACACATACACATAAGCACACACATATACAAACATATGCATACACACATGGAGATGCACAGACATATGCATACACTTAGATGCACATGTACACAAACTACCATATGCAAACATGCACACATGAACACACACACATGTGCATACACTACATACACACATGTTCATGCATGCATGACATATACACACCCACATAGTCAAACACACACACAAACACGCACAAACACACTCACTTACACACACATGTGAATGCCTGCACTCACACATGCATGCACGCATATAGACACACACAAACACCAACACAGACACCTCCACACACACATGCATACACACATGCATTGATGCATGCCTATATACACATAAAACCACATACACGTGCACACACACTCATTATCACGAACACGCACAAATGACACGTACATGGACACAAAAACACATGCACACATGCATGCATATGCACATCCACACATACACATGCACACATATGCTAACACATGGATACCTTACCCCACACAGACATGCACACACATACAAGATTAAGCATACATATGTATAGGCACACAAACACAAGCACACATACAAACACACATAAGTATATGCACAAATGCATATGCACACTCATGTAGGTGCACACACTCACCCATAATCACACCTACACATATGCATGCATGTATGCATAGCACAAACACATGCACACACACACACATAAGTAGAAACATGTGCACATCAAACACAAATATGCACACATACACACACAAATATATAAGGACACATGCGTAGACATGCAAACACAAACACCTACATACCCAAACATTCATGTAGACAAACACAAATGCACACAAGCACACGTGCATGCACCCACACATGCATACATTCACACACACACCCCCACACACATGCGTGCAAGCACAAACACACACACACATATACACATGCACAAAAACTCACACAAGTAAATGCACACACACACACACATAAACATTCATATGTAAACATCTGCACAAGCATACACACACACACATGCAAACATACAAAGATATTAACACATAAACACACATAAATGACCATGCACACACATGTACGCACATACACACAAAACGACATGCATTTAGGGAGACTACACACATTCAGAAGTGCACTTAGACACCTACACAAACACACATGCAAACACACAAACCTTCATACACACATGCATATACATGCACACACATGCAAGCACATGTGCATGCAGAAACAAATGCACACGCACACACATAAGTATGCACACACACCCTTGCAAACACGTGCATAGATGAAAGCACATGCATACAATCACATGCACATGCACATGCATACACATGCGTTCGAACAAACATGGACATGCACTATCAAAAACACAAAAATAGACATGTAGGAACACAAATAGCCAAAAATAGAGGACACAAACATGCACACATAGATACACACAATCACACTCACACATGCACACACACTCATGTACACCCATGTGCACATACACATATTCTTGTATAGACATACCCATACTTGTAGATGCACTTGCACACACACATGTACACACATGTAGTCACATACATAAATACACACACACACACACACTTGCACATCGACATGCCAACATGCATATATGTGTACATAGATACTATACACACACAAATGCAAACATGCTTGCGCATACTCATGTATAAATGCACCCATGTGCATACACACACACATACATTCTCACATGAGCACATGGGCATACACACACATACAAGCACACCCAAACACGCACATGCACCCACACACAATTATGCCCAGGCACAGACATGCATGCACACACACAAATACATAGCCTCTCATGCATACACATACACACATATATACATCCACATGCACCTTCCCATACACACACACATATGTAGACATGCATATGCATAAACACTCACACAAATGCATGCACACACACACACAAATGCATATGCACGTGCACACATTCACACAGACTCCAAAACACATGGACACATGCATGATCACACACATGCACATACACACACACATGTAGGCATACAGTCTCACACCAACACGAACACACACATAAACATGCACATATACACAAATGAGCACACACAAACACGACCACACAAGCATATACACACAAATGCACGTAAGGACACACAAACATGCACAAACTCTCACACACATGTACACAAAGAATCATATACACACAAATGAATGCACGTGGGCACAAACACACACTCATGTAAATATGAACACACACAACACACACATGAGCACAAACATATATGCACACACACATACATATAGGAATGATGCAAGACCACATGTACTTACACACGTACATGTACGCACCCAAGAATGCCTATTTACACTCAAGCAAAAGCACACACATGAATATATACATGCCCACACACATTAACGCATGCATACACACATATACGCACACACTCACATGCACACACACAAACACACACACACATACACATGTATTTAATCACACATGCTTACAAGCATAAACAAAGGCACACACATGGACACTCACACATGCATGTGTAGACATAGGCATACACAAAGACACACACATGTATACCAATACACACACACTTATGCAAGTACATATGAACACACATGCACATGCTCACACACATATGTGCACACAAATGCACACATGCAAACACATATGTCCAAATGTTAAACAAGCACATATGCACATGCACACAGATGCATTCACACACATGCACACACACATATGCACATGCACAACACACACATACAAAATCAGACACATACATATATATAAGTATAAATGTACACATGCACACATAGACACAATCACTCATATGCATACAAACTGACTCAGGCACATACATTCACTCACATACATATAGACATGTGCATATGCACACGCATGCACTCCCACACACACATGCACACACATATGCACACATATATTCAAGCAAACATACATGCTTGCATGTTCACACTCACACACACATGCACACACATATATACAATCACATACATGCAAACATATAGGCATGAATGAACACACATGCACCCACACACATTGTGCTTGTGTGTAGACACAAATGTATATGCACAGAGATGTACTCAAACTAACACACATGAACTCACAAATATAGATACACACACACACACAAACACACCCCTAGATGCACTCTTGTGTACATACACACACACACACGTGTATGCACATGGACACATACACACATGAAGGCACATACATGTGCATACATATGCACAAAGATACACACACATGCATAAAGACACACACATACACATGCATGTGTACAACCACATACACATGCACACACATATACACACGTGCACCAATACACACAAACACACACATACATGCATACACAAACACATAATCACATGCATGCATGCAAATAGATGCATAAAAAACATAAACAAGCAAAACACATATGCATGTACAAGCACATGCATGCAACATTTACACACACTCGCACGTCCACACCAATATGTGCATAAATGCACACACGTGTTTGTGCACAGACATGTGCACACACGTATGCGTGCATAGACATGTGCACATACACACAAACAAATACATGTACACATGCACACATACCTGCACACACACACACACACACCCATGTAGTTGCACACATGTGGACACAGACATACACAACAGACACAACACAGCCAGCACACACACTGACACACCCACATGCACACACGTACACACAGAAAACACATGCACGTACACACACACACGATTCAAACATGTTCAGAAACTTACACATTGTATATGCATATGCACACACATGTATAGGCAATAGAAACAGATGCACACATACACCAAAACACACACATGCACACACATTCAAAATGCAAATAAGTATGCACCCACAAGTGCACACATGTAAGAACACATGAGCACACATTAACACACACACATAGATACACATGTACACAGGCACACGTAAACATGCACATGTATGCATGCACACATATGCACCTACATAAGCACATGTACACACACAAGCATAGGCACACACACACATATAAAAACTCATAGATATGCACTCTTATGTACACATATATAGACAAGCACCCAAACGTAAATGCTTGCAATTGCATGTGTTAACACACACACACACACATGCACAATCATGCACACACACATGTTGAGGCACACACACATACACATGCACAAGCATGCACATGTTAACACACCTATACACACAAGCACACACACATGCATAAGCACATGTACACTCACACAAGCACACAAAAAGACACACATCTACATGCATACATGCATGTGCACACACATATGCATAAATGAACAAGCACAAATACTTTCATGTATACACATAAAAATGTATGTGCACACATGCACACACATAAACTTGCACAAAGATACATGCACAAACACAAGCATATACACATACACACATATGCACGTGCACATGCATATGCACATGCACACACATCTGCATACGAAGACACATACACCCACACACAAGAACACATGCACACATGCAAACACACACAAGCATTAACACACATGCACACACGTGCACACGCATACCCACACACACACACACCAACACACACATTCACTTGTCCGTGCAGCACATACATATGCACACATGTGGGTACACACACACAAATGTATAAACATAAGCACATAAATACAAATATAAGCACACATGTATATACACACACAAACCCACACACCACGGATATGCCCATGTAATACACATGCATGCATACATGCGCATGCACATGCAAACACTCATATGAGCACACACACACAAACTCACATGCATATGCACACACATACACAACCACATGCATGCATGCACACATGCACACGAATGCGTCCACACACACATAAGAATGGACACATGCATAAACATACACCTCTATGCACATTCACATACACATGCACACACAAACAAAAACAAGCATACACATGCACACATATGCACAGGCACTAACATGACACACATGCATCTACATGCATGCACACATTCACACACAATGACACACATGCACATGTGTACACATGCATAAACATACATAAACATGCATATTAGCATGCACAAACACATGTACACATACACACAAGCTCACACACACTTGCACACACAAACATATATAGACACATACACACATAAAGACACACACAAGTATGTAATCACTCACACACATACCGACACTCACACACATGAAACTATGCACACATGCATATGTACCACACATGTACATGATCACACCCACTACTGCATGTGCACATATATGCACACACACAAATGCAAACAAAAAACACACTTATGCAGGCACGAACACATATACATGCACGTACATGCACACACATGCACATGTGCACACACTTACCTACCCACAAACACACACATACACAAACACACCCACACACACACACACATACACACATGCATGCACATATGAACTCACAAATGAATGCATGCACACATGCATGCATCCACACATGAACAAACAAGTACATATGACCAAACACAAGTGCATTTGCATATGCACATATAAGCACACACATGCATGCACACACACACATACACACACAAAAACATGCACATGCACACAAGCACACATACATAAGCACATATAGGCACAAATATTCACACACACAAACATATGCATACACACAGACACACTAAAGCACACACAAATGTTTGCACATATGCATGCTCTTAGATGCACACACATGCTTTCACACACAAGCTCACATTTATACACATGCACACACACATGCACCTATGCACAAACACGTGTTCAGACTCTCCCTCATATGCACACAAGCACAAATCGACTCATTCGCACACACATACATGCATATGCATAACCATGTAGACATTTGCACTTAAACATAAAAACACATGCACATGCACACACATGCATGGCATAAGAACACACACAAACAAACAAGGGCACAAACATGCACATGCACACATATGCACACATACACACACACACACCCATGCACACATACACATGCACTTACATGTACACACACACACACAAAAGCATGCACATGCACGAACATATATGTACACACATGTGCACATGCACATACACATGTAAAAGCACACACACACTCACATACAAGCATATGCATGTAGAAATACATATAAGCACACACACAGACACAAACACATGTACATATACACACATGCACACGAATGCATACTCACACGAACACATTCACAATCACAAAAGCACACACATGCATGCATATATATATATATATACACACATGTATAGATACACGCAAAAATAAACGCTTCAATAAATGCATGAACTCGCCCATACATACACATGTGTGAATGGACACACACATGTATACATACACACATAAACACACAAATGTGAAAATGCACACACACACACACATGCTTACATGGATGCACACACATTTGTAGACATGGTTGCACATACATACCCACACATATGCATACACATACCCACACACACAACCACACACACATCCATACAAACACACACACACATGCACATATGCACATACACACACACACACATATGCACACATGCACACCAATGCACACACATGCATAAACACAGAATCATACATGCACACACACATACATGCATATGCACTTGCATAGGACACAAGCATGAACATTCTTATGATCATGCATGGACACATGTATACATGTGTGCACACACACAGACATACACACACTTATGTACACAGCACATGAACTTACACATGTGCTCACACACATACACAATCAATAGCATGCACACATACATGTATGTACACACAAATACACACACACATACACACATGCACTTACACAAATGCATGTGCATGCATGTATGCACAATTGCACAAATACACAAACAAGCACATAAACACGCATTCACACTCGTGCTTGCATGCATTCATGCAAACACACACTGACACATGCACACACCCAAATGTGCGAATTTGTACATACATGCACAAACACATGCATAAGCACACAAACTTATACACACAAGCACACACACACACCCCTACATAAACACATACAAACATGCACAAATGCATACACACTATATAAACAAGCACATGTATCCACACATATGTGCACATGAGCATATAGAAAACCTGCACAAACATACACATACCAATGCATGTACATTGACATGCAAACATAGGTACACACATACATAAATTCAAATGCACATGCATGCACACATCTATACACACCCACACATGAAAAACACATGCATATTTATAGACATGATATATGTAAACACACACACACATGCAAACACAAAGGCACACAGATGCATGCCCTTGCACACACACACACACACAGCATGCACACTTACACCCACATTCACACATACACAACCATAGATGCACACATACACACATGCATGCCCACATAGACGTGGAGACATGAAAGCAAGCACACATGCACAAACCTAGACACACATTCACACACCCATGCATTTAAACACACACACACATATGAACAGATGCACACACATGCACACTCACATATGCACATATGCAAAAACAAACAAATGCATAAGCTCACTTCTAATAACATAGAAAAACAAACATTCACACACACACACACATACACATACACATGAACAAGCACACATGCATGCACACATAGATAGAAACATATATGCACACATGACCACAAGCAAATGCATAAACACACACATAAACATGTACACACAAGCACACACATGTACACACATATGCACAAACACAAATGTGCACATTCACATGTACACACATGTACAAACAAATGCACATGTACATATGCATGCACACACATGTGCTCCCAAGCACACACACACACATGAGCGTATGTAGTCACATGCACACATATGCATGTAAACACACAAATGTGCACACACAAAAGCATACCCATACACGTACCTCCTACCCAAACGTGCACACACACACAAAAACATGCATATACACTTGAACACAAAAGTTGACACACACACACACACATACCAACACACATGTGAGCACACTCATGCACACATACAAGAATGAGCACACATGTAAAGATAAACATTTGAACACTTATGCACATGCACAAGTACAAATGTGCCTAAACATGCACAATCACACAGGCATATATGTGCATACAAACATGCACACAATCTCATGCACTCAAGTAGGCACATGCACACACAAAGAGAAACACAAATGCACACATGCATACACAAATTGACATGAACATACAACACACATACAATGCCCAAAAACATGCATGCACACACAAACATGTACACAAACACATGAACACACACGAATGCACACATGCACCAATACACATAAACATGCACACACACATGTAGAAGCACACACAACAACACGCTCACACAGGAACATGCAGACATGCACACATGCAAATGCACATACATGAACACACATATATGAACATGCATACACATGTACACATACACACATATGCACACACACCCATACCCACTCTTACCAATGCATAAATGAATGCACACACACACACATGCACACACACATGTATACGCACAAACACAAATACAACCACACATGTATAAACAAAAATGCATATACGCAAACAAGGACACATGCACATGCTTACATACAAACATGCACGAACAATTAGTCGTAAATGCATGTGAACTCACACATATACACACATGCATGTGTGCATACACACTCATAAACACACACACACTTGCATACACACTCACACACACCCATTTGCATTCACATATGCCCACACGAATACACACAAACATAATCACATACACACATGCACTCACATGCATGTGCACCCACGTACACACTTGCACATGCACACACAGAACATAAGTGTGAATCTAAGCACACAAAAATGAACACACACACACTCACACACATGCACACACAAGCAAATACACGAACACACGTAGGCACATACACTTGTGCACACATAAGGACACACATAAATAGGCACAATAACACATTCATACACACATGCATATGGACTTACACCAATATACACAACGACACACATGCGTAAACTCCTGGACACACACAAACACACACATAGATGCACTTAGCCATGCACCTTCATGCAAACAAACACATACGTGCACATACACACACATACACACTCACAACCACATACATACACAAAACACTTACATGAACACACACACATGCACCTATTTGCTCACTCATGCACTTATGCACATGCACACACGCACTCTCTATCTCATAAACACATAAACTTATATGCACACATGCACATGCACGTAATAACACAAACACACACATGTATGCACATGCATGCAAAAAATACTACACACGAATACACACACATGTGCACCTACATGCATAAAAAATGCACACAAAGAGGAACACATGCATATGTAATAACACATACATGCATACACACACACACAACCACACATACAAACATGCACACACACAAACATGCTTACACACATGTGTGTGTACACACACGCATGCATATGCACATGCACACACACATCTACACACATGCATGCACAACAGTATGCAAACTTGCATATGCATTCACGTGCACACCTATACACAAGCATGCACAACACACACACTTGCTTGCACAAAGACATGTGCACACAGAAGTGCACATGTTCACACACACACACTCACACAAACACAATCACAAAAACATACACACATAAGCACATGCACATGCACACTTACACACACTCATCGACACACACATACACATAGTGCCAAGAATTCACACATGCACAACACACTTAGATGAATGCACGCACATGCTTGTGCACCAGACACACAGACAAGTATACACATACACACAAAACCACACTTATGCATACATACACACACAAAAATACTTGCTCACAAACATGGAAATGGTTATAAAAGCACAAATGCACATGCACACAAAAATAAACTAAGATCCATACACACTTGCATGCACTGCATACACAAACATGTAGGCATAGAAAAAATCATATGCATGCACACACAGGGAAACACACATGTACACACACACATATACACAAAAATATAGGCACTTACTCATAAGCATGCATGCAAACACAAGCACCACAAGCACATATGCACCCATGTTTGCATATGCACATGCTCAAACATGCAAACACATGCCAATATATAGGTAGACAAATTCACAAATGCCCCCCCACACATCCATACATACCACACCCACACGCATGCATACACATATGCAATCACCTACACGCAAACACATGCACAGACACACACACATGTATATGCACACACATTCCTACACCCACATGCATACATATATATGCACACATAACACACACACATAGATAAACCCACATGCATGCACACTCACACAAAAACACACACATGCACACGTGCAAGCAAACATACATACATAAACACCCACACACATGAACATTCATACCGACAAACACACACATGTGCACCCACCCATACATACATGCTCAAACACATAAGTATGCACACAAATACACACAAAAAGCACACATATACACATGCACATATATGCTCATACAAATACACATGCACACGCACACACACAAGCACACACGAACACACACACACATGCATACATACAAACCATGCATATGCATACACATAGATAAATGCAAGCACACACTTACATGCAATAATACTCACACATCCACATAAGCCCACATACACACATGTGTGCATAAGCTAACATACATGCACACAAATACTCAAACACACATGCTTATGCACTTGCTCACACACATACACAACATAGACACACACATGCACACCAACATCGACCACACAAACATCCTCATGCACATACATAAAAAGATAGATATGCTCACACATACACACAAAAAACATGTGAACGATGACACTATCACATGCACATGCATGCATAGACACATGCACGCACACTCATTCACACAAACAGAGACATAAATGCAAATGCATATGCACCTGCACACACGCATATGCAACTTCTCACATGCACATGTGTACCAATGCACTCAAGAACATGCACTCACACATGAACACACATGCACTTTCAAACACTCATAAACACACATGCACACAAACACACACACATACACACTCATGCACTCACATACACACTTACACATGCACATGCAAACACACACTCACACGCACTTTTATAAGCACACATGCAAGCAGACACACATGACACGTATGCACACTCACATGCACTCAAATAAGCACATGCACAAGTATGCACACATACTCAAACACATGCAGGCATGCACATAAACATAGACATATGCAACCATACACACATATGCACAAAAATATAATCACAAACACATACATGCACACACATGTACACCGACACCCACCCACTCACAAACATGCACTCACTCACACACACATACACGTTGACACATGCACATTCAAGTGCACACAAATGCATACAGAACACACACTTACGCATGCACATATACACACTTACACACACATATACACATCCACACACCCACACACTTAACCATAGACATGCACAATGCACACACACCTACAAACATGCATGCACACAAAAACATACACACATAAGCCCATGAACATGCATACATGCACATAGGTATGCACACACACACAACAACACATAAGCACACATGCATGCACACATACATACATACATTCACAAAAACACACATGTGCACACACATACACATACACCAAGATTAATGCTTGCACGAAACTACACAAACATGCACATGCATAAGTACAGACACATCAATGCACTCACATAAGCACACATGTGCGTGTGCACACACACACACTAACATGTACAAAAAAATTACACTTGCAAATACTCACATGTACACACACTATGCACATGCATAAACACTTGTGCACATTCACATGCATATGCATAGACATACACACACATGTATGCTCACACACACATGAATGCACACACACACACATACACTAGGGCACACACACACATGCACATGCACACACCCACAAATACACACACGTACGCACATGCACACTCAAGCATGCACACACACACAAATAAAAGTACACTTACATGAACACATGCTTGTGCACATACATGTACACACATAAGTAGACACACATGCCTAATCACACACATGTACAAGCACATAGATGCACACCAACACACACCCATAAAAACACACACACACACACAGGTGCTTGTGTGTGTTTGTATAATTGTTTGTGTAGGTGTGTGTGCATGTGGATGTGTGTATGCATGAGTGTTTGCACATGCATGCATATGTGTGTGCATGTGTGTATGCGTGCACTTGTTTGTGTATTTCTGCATACTAATATGTGTGTTTGTGTTTATGCATATGTGTCATTGTGTGGGTGTGTGTTAGCATCAATTTGTGTTCGTGTGTGTGTGCATGGTTGTGTGTGTGTGCATTTATGTGTGTGTGTGTGTGCCAACATGCTTATTTGTGTGTGCAAGTGTGCCTATGCATTCATGCACAACTACATTTGTGTGTTTGTGCTTATGTGGTTGTTTTTATTTGAGTTTGTGTGCATAGGCATTTGTGTGGTTGTGTGTACATCTTTGTGTGTACGTGTGCATTTGCATGTGTGTTAATGCATCTGCATGTGTTTTGTTTGTGTGCGCATGTGTATGTGTCTGTGTGTATTTGATCATATTTGTGAACATTTGTGCATGTTTTGCATGTATGTGTGTCACCATGTTAGTGCAAGCACATGTGGACGTGTGTGTGTGTGCGTAAGCCTATGTGCATGTGTAGCTTTTTGTGCTTGTGCATGTGTTGCTATGCACATGTGATTATGTGTGCATGAGTGCATGAATGCATACGCTTATGCATGTGTATGTGTGTTGCATCCGTCTGGGTGCATGTATGTATGTGTGCCCATAAGGTACCACATGCACACACAAACCCAAACAAGCACACAAACGTGTGCACACACATGCACACATGGGCACAAACACATGCCTAAGCACATGCACACATGCACATAAGCATGCACACATAGTCACACAATTACACACACACACACATGCACACATGCATTCACAAATACAAACATGTATAAACATGCACACACCACGTATAGACTCACACACATACATACACATATGCACACACATGGATGCACAAACACACACACACATTCACTCATGTGTTCTTGTACACACACATGCATAAGCACACACACACACACGCACACTTGAACTCACATCTCACAAACTTGTGTACACAAATGCACACTCTCACCTACGCATGTGTGCATATATAGAAACATATGCAAACACATAAGATAACAAGTACACTCATGCACATACACATACACATGAACATACACAAAAGCTTATGGGCACACATGCATAAATACAAGTTCAAACACACAAGCACACAGAAAAGCACTTGCAAATGCACACACACACACACAGACACATGCACGAATGCTTGCACTGATACACCCATATGAATGCACGCATACTTGCACACGTGCACAAGCTCATTTACCCACACAAGCACACAAACACACATGTGTACATGCACTGATGCACATGCACACACAACCACATAGACACCACCATAGATATGCACAAATGCACATACACTCATACATATGATCACAAAGGCACACACAAAAACAATAGCATTCATAAATACATAGACAGAAAAGAACAAACACGCACATGTGCACATGCACCCATATAGACTCACATGCAAACACATGCACAAAAATGCATACAAACACAAACATGGACATCAGCACACGCACACATGCACATGCACACAGCTGCGTACACTCAAATGCACACACATGTGACCTCAAACGAATACATGCACATACACATGCGAACGCAACATACACGAACAAACATCCATATGCACATAAGAAAAAATGCTCACATACAAGCTCACAAACATGTACATACACATGTACACACAAGCTGACAGAAACATGTATGTGTATGCACACACAAACACATACATAGGCACACACACACACATGTGCATACACACATGCACACTCACGTGCACAAACACATGCACACACACATGTCACATGCACATACACACGCTAAAACATGCACACATTCACACTCATGCATACACACACATGCACACCTTTACATAAGAATGCACAATCCCACACATGCACAAACACATGCTTGCACATGAAAAAGTACACACATATGATCCACGTATGAACAGATATGCACACTCACACAAATACATGCACACACACCTACAGACAAGCACACACAACACACATAGATCCATGCGTAGATGCACCCATAAAAATACACATGTTTTCATGTACAATTTCAAACACAAGCTCACACATGCACAGACATGCCTAAGCATGTGCATACACACACATGCACATTTGCTAACACAAGCACATACATGTACACACACACATGCATACAAACACAGACACACACACACATAGAAACAAATGCAGACATGTACACACAAACCACTCATCCATACGCAGACATGCATGTACAAATCATGCACACAGGCACACACATATGCACACACACACTAACATGCATACATAAATGCACAAATACAAGCACAAAAATAAATGCATGCATACTAGCACACATGCATGAACATACATAGATACACAAATAGATGACCATAAAGACACACTCTCACACATACAAAGACACATGCACACACAAAAACATGTATAAAAATGCACACACATTTATAAACACCTATACTCACACACACTAGCACACAAGCATGCATGTGCACATGCACACAAACAAGCATGCACACACACTCATGTATAGATAGACACCCATGGACACATAAACACATGCATACAAGCATATACATGCACACACACCCAACACACACAGGCATACACACATACTCACATACACACACACACATGCATGAACCAAAACACTCATGTACACACATAGACACACATAAAAACACACACATATTCATACACATAGACATGCATGGCCACATCAACACACATGCACTTACAGACACACACAGACACATACAAATACACACATACACACAAACACACACATGCACTCAAAGACAAGAAAACACATAGACACACACATAAACATGTACACTAATAAATACACACAAACATGCAATTGCATAAACACACATGCCCACACACATGCAAATAATCACATGCATGTACACATGCCCACAATCAAATGTTAAAGTCAGCTACACACAGATGCACAAGCATACAAACACACACAGGTGCATAGGAACACACATACCCAGCCACATGTACACACAGAAACACACTCACATACATACATGCATAGCCACACATGTGCATACGTAGATACATGACCATGCATATAGATGTGCGCACACACATACATGAGTACACAAACACATAAAAAACACACGTATGCATGCAAGAGCACACATCCAATCGTACAAACACAAACACACACATATATACATGCACACATATCAGTACACATGCATGACCATGCATGCACATGCACATGCATACACAAACACACACATGCAAACACATACATCCATGCAAGCATGAATAAATACATACTAATACACATACATGCCTAAAAGCACAACACAAACACATATATGCATAGACACACACAAACACATGTACCAATGCACAAACACATACACACCTATGCATTAGCAAATATACATGCAAAAGCACATGCCCACACAAACACATAGACTCACACTCATACACATGTATTCACACCCACCCATGCACCTACACACACGTACACAAACACTAACATGCACACATGCACACGTGCACACATGCACACATGCAAGCACACACATACACACACCAACACACACACCTATACACACAAAAAAACACAAAAGCACAATCACACTTTTGAAAATGCACACATGCATACATAGATGAACACACAACCCACACATATCCACATGTGTTGGCATGCACACACTCACACACACATAGACCCACGAACTCATGTATACACACACAAGCATGTGTTGACAAAAACACCCACACTCACCTACACACACGAACATACTCACACACATGAGCAAACACACACACACATATGCCTCTACACACTTGTATGCATGTGCACACGCACACCAACACACACATATGTAGGTACATGCCCAAATGCACACACACTTGCATTCTCACACACACCCCTACACACAAGCATATAGATATAGACACATTCAAACACATAGACGCAAACCTACACATAGGCACACACATACACATACATATGCAAAAACTCATGCACATGCAAGCAGACACACACATAGGTGCACACATGAACATGCATAGCAACACACATGTACACACACACACACACATAAATATACACACATATCCATACATGTGCCCACACTTGCACATACATGCAAATATTTAAGCACACATGCATACAGAAATGCACAGTAGAGGTACACATACACTTGCTCATACATGTATACACAAATGAACACACATGCACATGTACACACACATAAGTACAAACACACACACTCACACATAAGCACACACACATATACACACAAAAACATGAAACAAGCATACATATGCACATGCACACACCCACAAACATTGATATTTACACTAAACACACACAAATAAACACAGACATGCACACACATGCACAAGGGAACTCAAACATGCAAACTCACAAACAAATACACAGACACACAAGTGCACTAGTGTGCACCCACACATAATGAACCTCACACACACTTGTATACATAGACAAAGATATGCACACACACACACACACATGCTCATATGCACACAAACACACACTCACACTAATGAATAAGCACACATGCACACATGCACACACATGCATAAACTCAAACACATATGCATGTGCACATGCACACACAATCATGCACACATTCACATCCACACACACAAACACATTCATGCACACATATACTAACATGCAAAAATATGCACTCATTGACACATGTACACACACACAACCACAAATATACACTCACAGACACACACACACACACAACCACACACACATGCATGCATGCAAACACATATGCACACATGCATAACACACACACACATGTACTAACACACACACATACATACATCAACACAGACACATGTACATATACACTCATGCATGCACACATGCACATGCACAAATGTGTACACACACATACACAAAAACATGCATGCACACATATATGGATGCATATAAATATGCACTCATTGACACATGCACACATGCAACCACACATGCACACACATAGAAACACACAACCAGACACACACGCATGCATGTGGGCACACATACACACATGCACACATGCACACACACATACAAAAACACACAAACATACACATCTGTTTGTACCCATGCACAAACTCATGCTCGTACAAGCAAATAAATATACCCACACACCTATGCAAACACAGACACACATTAACACACACACACATACATGCACATGAAGAAATGCACACACTCAGACATACACACATACATGCACAGACGCATAAAGACACTCACACACATAGATGCGCACACATGAATATGCACATGCACACATGCTCACATTGACATAAGTGCTCAGAAATACACACACTTGAACACACATATGTATGCAAGCATGCACTCATAGAGGTGCACACCCACACAAACATACACACAAATGCACATGCACACATGTACAAAAACATATATGCACACACACATGCACATTATAGGCAAAACTACACACATACACACACATGTAGGGATACAAATATGCATACACATGCACACCAAAAACATGCTCACATGCATACATGTGTAGTCACACATGCACACATTCTTACACACAAACACAAAATCGTGCACACACACACACACAAAAGCACATGCATGCACATGTGTACAAAGACACACACATGTAGGCATAAACATACACATATGCATCGAAACACACAAATTCATGCACACAAACACACACACAAGCATACACTCAAACACATACAAACCCCAAAAACACATGCACATGCACACATATGCACATGCACATAGTCACAAACTCACGCATGCATACAAACACACACCTTCACACACACACACACACAAAGGTAAGCACACATGCACAAGCATGCAAACATGCACGCACACTTGTACTCACACTCATGCAATGAAACACATAAAAACACACACAAACATGTATGCACAAACACATACACATAGAAGAATAAGCATAAGAACACACAAGCTCATGCAAAAGTACACATGAAAATACACACAAGCACACACACAGCACAAACATGCATACACACATATACAATAGCACACATGGACAAACATGTGTACAAAGACACATTCACCAACACACAAGCACACCCATTAATGCAAATGACATAGAAACATGCACACATATGTGCTCACAAAACAAAACACACACACACACAGATGAATGCACAAACACCCACACACTCACATCCACACACATACAAATACACACATGCATATGCAAATGCACACAAATTCCCACATATACACATGCACAAACATACACACATTAACATGCATACATGCACACACTTAAATAACATGTAGACAGACACACACATAGTAAGACATATACAAATGCACATGCACATGTAAACACACTCACACAACAACACACACATAAGTATAGGCACACAAGCACATCGTACGCACACATTCACACACACATGCACACACACACAAATGCACACGTACATGTATACCTACATGCACTTGCACACATACACACAAAGACATGAATATAAAAAGACACAAAGATATGCACACATATAGAGAAGCATGCTTGCATTAACATGCACATGCACACACATGCATGCAAGCATGCCTACACACATTCATGCATCTATACACACACACACACATAACCACAAGCACATAAGCATAGACATGCAAAAACAAGCATAAGCACATGCATGGCACAAATGTACACACACGTATAGGCACAGACATAGATACCCACATGCACACATACAAATATGGTCATGCTCACACTCACACAAACCTACACGTACATGCACGCACTTACACACCCACACCAACAGACACATACACACACATACATACACATACACACACCCACACACACACATAAGCACACAAATGCACATGTGCACCCAAATGCACCTACAGAGACACATTCTCACACAAAAACACACACACACACACACACACTACACACACATAGTGCACACACAAACACAAACATAATTATTAGAATGAAGACATATGCACATGCACACACACCACACAGACACACAAGCACAACATGTATACACAAATACACCTACATGCATGCTGACAAATGCACAT
>JAIUJO010003011.1:52500-54702 GCA_023846275.1 Vanilla planifolia | reverse complement strand
TTTCTCCTCTTCTTCTTCTTCCCTTACTACTACTTCTTCTTCTTCTTTGTCTACTCGTTGTTTTTCTTCTTATTCTTCTTCTTTTTTTATTCTTCTTTTTTCTTCTTCCTCTTCTCTTCTTCTTCTACTTCTTCTTCTTTCTCTTCTTATTATTATTATTCTTCTTCTTCCACTTCTTCTTCTAGTTTCTTTCTTTTTCTTCTTCTTCTTTTTCTTCTTCTTCTATTTCTTCTTATTCTTCATCATCTTCTTCGTCCTCTTCTTCTTCTTCTTCTTCTTCTCCTCTTAGTCCTCTTCTTCTTCTCTTTTTTCTTCTTCTTTTTCTTTTAGATCTTCTTCTTTTATTTTTCTTCCTCTTCTTCTTCTTCTTCATCTTCTTCTTCTTCTTCCTCCCCTTCTTCTTCCTCTCCTTCTTGTTCTCCTTTTTTTCATCTTCTTCTTCTTTTACTTCTTCTCCTTCTCCTTCTTCTTCTTCTTCTACTTCTTCTCCTTCTTCTTCTTCTTCTCCTCCTCCTCTTCCTCCTCCTCCTTCTTGTTCCTCTTTTCCTTCTTCTTCTACTACTATTTCTTCTTTGTCTTCTTCTTCTACTACTACTATTACTACCTCTTCTTCGTCTTCTTCTCCTCTTCTTCTTCTTTTGCTTCTTGTTCTTCTCCTTCTTCTCCATCTTCTTCTTCTCTTCTTCTTCTTCTTCTTCTTCTTCAACATCATCATCTTCTTCTTCTTCTTCTTCATCTTCTTCCTCTTCTTCTTCTTCTTCTTCTTCTTCCTTTGCTTCTTCTTTTTCTACCTCCTCCTCTTCTTCTTCTTCTTCTTCATTTTCTTCTTCTTTTCCTTCTTCAACTTGTTCTTCTTTTTCTTCATCTTCTTACTATTTTTTTCTTATTCTTCTTATTCATCTTCTTCTACTTCTTCTTCAACTTCTTTTTCTTCTTCTACGTCAAATTAATTTTATCATTCTTCCTCCTCTTTTTATTTTTCATCTTCTTCTTCTTCTGTTGTTCTACTTTTTTTCTTCTTTTTTTTCACTTCTTCTTCATCTTCTTCTACTTCCTTATGATCGTCATCATCATCATCTTCTTCGTCTTCTTCTTCTTCTTCTTCCTCCTCCTCCTCCTCCTCCTCCTCCTCCTCTCTTCTTCTTCTTCTTCTTCTTCTTTGTCATCTTGTTCTTCTTCTTCTTCTTCTACTACTACTACTTCTTCTCCTTCTTCTTCTTCTTCTTCTTCTTCCCCTCTTTCTTCTTGTTGTTCTTCTTTTTCTTCTACAACTTCTTCTTCTTCTCCTCTTCCACTTCTTCATAGTCCTTCATCATCATCATCATCATCATCTTCTTCTTCTTCTTCTTCTTCTTCTTCTTCTTATCCTTATTCTTTTGATTCTTCTTCTTCTTCTTCTTCATCAACTTCTCCACCTTCTTCTTCTTCTTCATCTTCTTTCTCTTCTTCTTCTTCTTCTTGCTCTTCTACTTCTTCTTCTTCTTCATCATTATCATCATCATCATCTTCTTCTTCTTCTTCTTCTTCTTCGTCTTCTTATTCTTCTTCTTCTCCTACTTCTTCTTCTCCTTCTTCTTCTTCTTCTTCTTCCTCTTCTTCATCTTCTTCCTCTTCCTCTTCATCTACTTGTTCTTCTCCTTCTTATTCTTCTTCTACTTCTTCTTCTTCATCTTCTTCTTTTTCTTGTTCTTCGTTTCCTCTGCTTCTTCATGTTCTTCTAATTTTTCTTCTTCTTCTTCTTCTTCTTGTTCTATTTCTAGTGCTACGACTACTACTTCTTTTTCCTTCATCATCTTCTTGTTCTACTACTTGTCTTCTCTTTCTTCTTCGTCATCGTCTTCTTCTTCTTCTTCTTCTTCTTCTTCCACTTCTCTTCTTCCACTTCTTTTTCTTCTTCTTCTTCTTCTTCTTTTTCTTCTTCTTCTTCGTCTTCTTCTTCTTCTTCTTCTTCTTCTTAGTCTTCTTTGTCATCTTCTTCTATGTCTTCTTCGTCTTTCGCTTCTTCGTCTTCTTCGTCTTTTTTGTTGTCTTCTTCTTCTTCTTCTTCTACTACTTCATCATCATCTTCTTCTTCTTCTACTTCTACTTCATCTTCTTCTCTTCTTCTTCTTCATCATCATCATCATCTTCTTCTTCTTCTTCTTCCTCTTCTTCTTTCTCTTCTTCTCTTTCTTTTTCTTCTTCTTCTTCTTCCTCCTCATC
>JAIUJO010003011.1:35000-40000 GCA_023846275.1 Vanilla planifolia | reverse complement strand
AGAAGAAGAAGAAGAAGATAAAGAAGAAGAAGTAGTAGAAGAAGAAGAAGAAGTGCTAGTAGAAGAAGAAGAAGAAGAAGAAGAAATAGAGAAATAGTAAGAAAGAAGAAGAAGAAGAAGAAGAGGAGGAAGAAGAAGAAAAAGAGGAAGACAAAGAAGAAGAAGAAGAAGAAGAAGAAGATGTTGAAGAAGAAGAAGAAGAAGATGAAGTTGAATTAGTAGAAGAAAAAGAAGAAGACAAAGAAAATGAAGAAGAAAAAGAAGATGGTCTCGTTGAAGAAGATAAAGAAGAAGATTATGATAATGATGATGATGATGATGACTATGATAAAGGAGAAGAAGAAGAAGAACATGAAAAGAAAGAAGGGGAAAGAAGAAGAAGAAAAAGAAGAAGTAGAGAAGAAGAAGAAGAAGAAGAAGCAGAAGAAGAAGAAGTGGAAGACAAAGAAGAAGAAAAAGATGTTGAAAAAGAAGATGATGAAGAAGAATAAGATCATGATGATATTAAAGAAGAAGAAGAAGAAGAAAATGATGATGATGAAGAGAAGACGAAAAAAGAAGATGAATAATAATAACAAGAAGAAGAAGGAAGAGAAGAAGAAGAACTAGTAGTAGGGAGAAGCAAAAGAAGAAGTAGAAGAAGAACAAGGAGAAGAAGAAGAACAACAACAAGGACAAGAAGAAGAAGAAGTAGAAGAAGAAGAAGAAGAAAAAGAAGAAGAAGAAGATGAAAAACAAGGCCAAGAAGAAGTAGATGAAGTAGAGGATGAAGAAGAAGAAGAGGAAGAAGAAGAAGAAGAAGAAGAAGAGGAAAAAGATAGAGAAGATGAAGGAGGAGAAGAAGAAGAAGAAGAAGAAGAAGAAAATGTTGAAGAAGAAGAGGAAGAGGAGGAAGAAGAGGAAGGCAAAGAAGGGAAGGAAGAAGAAGAAGATGAAGAAGATGAAGAAGATGAAGAAAAAGAAGAAGAAGAAGAAGAAGATGTTGTAAATAGAAGAAGAAAAAGAAGGAGAAAGACAAGAAAAAGAAGATGAAGAAGATGACAAAGAAGAAGAAGATGATGATGATGAAGAGGAAGAAGAAGACAAAGAAAAGTCGAAGAAGAACAAGAAGAAGAACGAGAAGAAGCAGAAGAAGAAGTAGTAGTAGAAGAAGAAGAGGAAGAAAAAGGAGGAGGAGAAATGGAAGAAAAAGAAGGAGAAGAAGAAGATGCAGAAGAAGAAGAAGAAGAAGAAGAAGAAGAAGAAGAAGAAGAAGAAAAGAAAAAAAGTAGAAGAAGAAGAAAAAGAAAATGAAGGAGGGGAAGAAGAAAAAAGAAGAAAAAGAAGATAAACAAGAAGAAGAAGAAGACAAAGAAGATGAAGTAGAAGAAAAGGATGCTGAAGAAGATGTAGAAGAAGAAGAAGAGGAAGTGGAAGAAGTGGAGTAAGACGAAGATGAAGAAGAAGATGAATTTGAAGAAGAGAAAGAAGTAGAAGACTAAAAAAGAGAAGAAGAAGAAGAAGAAGAAGAAGAGGAAGTAGGAGGAGGAGGAGTAGGAGGAGTAGAAGAAGAAGAAAAGAAGAAGAAGAAGAAGAAGAAGAAGAAGAAGAAGAAGAATAAGAAGAAGAAGCAGAAGAAGAAGAATAAGAAGAAGAAGAAGAAGATAATGAAGAAGAAGAAGAAGAAGCAAAAGAAGAAGATGAGGAAGAGGAAGAAGAAGAGGAAGAGAAGAAGAAGAAAAAGGTGAAGAGAAAGAAGAAAAAGAAGAAGAAGGAGAGGAAGAAGAAGACAAAGAAGAAGAAGAACAAGAAGAAAAAGAAGAAGAAGAAGAAGAAGAAGAAGAAGAAAAGAACGTGAAGGAGAAGAAAAATAAGATGAAGAACAAGAAGTGGAAGAAGTGGAAGAAGAAGAAGAAGAGGAAGATGAAGAAAAAGAAGAAGTGGAAGAAGAAGAAGAAGAAGAGGAAGAAGAAGAAGAAGAAGAAGTAGAAGGGGAAGAAGAAGAAGAGCAAGAAGTAGAAAAATAAGAAGAAGAAGAAGAAGAAAAAAAAGTAAAGTAAATGGAAGAAGAAGAAGAAGAAGAAGAAGAGAAATAAGAATAAAAAGAAGAAGTAGGAGAAGAAGAAGAAGAAGGAGAGGAAGGAGAAGAAGAAGAAGAAGAAGAAGAAGAAAAAGGGAAAAAAGAAGAAGAAGAAGAAAAAGAAAATGAAGGAGGGGAAGAAGAAGAAGAAAATTAAGATATAAAAGAAAAAGAAAAAGAAGAAGAAGAACTGGAAGAGAAAGAAGAAGAAGAAAAGGAAAATGAAGAGGGAGAAGAAGAAAACAAAGAAGAAGACGAAGAAGATGAAGAAGAAGAAGGGCAAGCAAAAGAAGATGCAGAAGAAGAAGAAGAGGAAGAGGAAGAAGTGGAAGAAGACAGTGACGAAGAAGAAGATGAATAAGAAGAAGAGAAAGAAGAAGAAGATTAAGAAAGAGAAGAAGAAGAAGAAGAAGAACAAGAAGACAAAGAAGAAGAAGAAGAAGAAGAGGTAGGAGAAGAATAAGATAAAGAAGAGGAAGAAGAAGAAGAAGAAGAGAAA
Source organism: Vanilla planifolia (assembly GCA_023846275.1). NCBI lineage: Eukaryota > Viridiplantae > Streptophyta > Magnoliopsida > Asparagales > Orchidaceae > Vanilla > Vanilla planifolia. Next base: position 37,442 of record JAIUJO010003011.1, on the reverse strand, counting down.
GAGAAAGAAGGAGAAGAAAAGGGGAAGAACAAGTTGTAGATGAAGAAGAAGAACAAAAAGAAGGTGTAGAAGAAGAGACAAAGAAGAAGAAGAAGATGGAGAAGAAGAAGAACAAGAAGAAAAAGAAAAATAAGAAGAAAAGAACACAAAGAAGAAGAAAAATAAGATGCAGAAGAAGTTGATGAAGAATTAGAATAAGTAGTATTAGAAGAAGAAGAAGTAGAAAAGGAAGAAGAAGAAGAAAGACAAGAAGAAGAAGAAGTAGAAGAAGAAGAAGAAGAAGAAGAAGAAGAAGTAGAAGAAGAAGAAGAAGAAGAAGAAGAAGAAGAGAAAGAAGAATAAAAATGAAGAAGTAAGAGAAGATGTTGACGAAGGAGAAAAAGTAGAAGAGGTAGGAGAAGAAGAAGATAAAGAACAAGAACAAGACAAAGTTGATAACGATGACAAAGAAGACGAACAAGAAGAAGAAGAAGAAGAAGGAAAAGAAAATGAAGAAGTAGATGAAGAAGAAGAACATGAAAAGAAAGAAGGAGAATGAAGAAGAAGAAGAAGAAGAAGAAGTAGTAGAAGTAGAAGAAGGACAAGAAGAAGAAGAGAAAGAAGAAGAAGAAGATGTTGTAGAAGAAGGGGATGATGAAGAAGAAGAAGAAGAAGATGATGATAATAAAGAAGAAATAATAAAGAAGAAGAAGAACAAGAAGAAGATGAAGGAAGAGAAGAAGAAGAAGTTGTAGTTGAAGAACAAGAGGAAAAAGATGAAGCAAAAGGAAAAGAAGAAGAAGTAGAAGAAGATGGAGAAGAAGAAGAACAAGAAGGACAAGAGGAAGAAGAAGTAGAAGAAGAAGAAGAAGAAGAAGAAGAAGAAGAAGAAGAAGGCCAAGAAGAAGAAGAGGAAGAGGTAGGAGAAGAACAAGTAAAAAAGGAAGAAAAAGTAGTGGAAGTAATAGAGGAAGAAGAACAAGAAGTAGAAGAAGAGGAAGAAGAAGAAGAAGAAGAAGATCAAGATAGAGAAGAAGAAGAAGATAGAGAAGAAGAAGAAGAAGTTGATGACGTTGAAGATGTAGAAGAAGAAGAAGAAGAAGAAGGCGAAGAAGTGGAAGAAGAAAAAGAAGAAGAAGAAGAAGAACGATTAGAAGATGTAAAAGAGGAAGAAGAAGAAGAATACGAAGAAGCAAAAGCAGAAGAAGAAGAAGAAGAAGAAGAAGAAGAAGAAGAAGAAGAAGAAGAAGAAGGAGAAGAAAGACAGGGAGGAGGACAAGAAGAAGAAGAAGAAGAAGAAGAAGGACAAGAAGAAGAAGAAGATGAAGAAAAGAAAAAAGAAGAAGAAAAAGAAAAAGAAAATGAAGGAGGGAAAGAAGAAGAAGAAGAAGAAGAAAAAGTAGATAAAGAAGAAGAAGAAGTAGAAGAACTGGAAGAGAAAGAAGAAGAAGAGAAGGTAAAAGAAGAAGAAGAAGACGTAGAAGATGAAGGAGAAGAAGAGGAAGCAGAAAAAGATGTAGAAGAAGAAGAAGAGGAAGTCGAAGAAGTAGAAGGAGAAGAAGTATTAATAGATGAATAAGAAGAGAAAGAAGGAGTAGAAGAAGAAGAAAGAGAAGAAGAAGAAGAAGAAGGAGAAGAAGTAGAAGAAGATGACAAAGAAGAAGAAGAAGAAGAAGAGGAAACAGAAGAAGAAGAAGAGAAAGAAGAGGAAGAAGAAGAAGAAGAAGAAGACGAAGAAGAAGAAGAGGAGGAGGAAGAAGAAGAAGTAGAAGGAGAAGTAGAAGAAGAAGAAGAAGAAGAAGAAGAAGAAGAAGAAAAAGAAGAAAGTAAAGATGAAGGATAAGATAAAGAAGAAGAAGAAGAAGAAGAGGAAGAAGAACAAGAAGATGAACAAGAACAAGAAGAAGTGGAAGAGAAAGTAGAAGGAGAAAAATGTGAAGAGGTAGAAGATGAAGAAGAAGATGAAAAAGATGAAGAAGGAAAAGAAGAAGATGACTAAGAAAAAGAAGAAGAAAAATTAGATGAAGAAGGAGAATAAGTAGAACAAGAAGAAGAAGAAGAAGAAGAACATGAAGAAGAAGATGATGAAGAAGATGAAGAAGAAGAAGAAGAAGAAGAAAGAGAAGAATAAGAAGAAGAAGAAGAAGAAGAAGAAGAAGAAGAAGAGGAAGAAGAAGAAGAGAAAGAAGAATAAAATGAAGAATTAGAAGAAGAAGAAGAAGAAGAAAAAGAAGAAAAAAGAAGAAGAAACATAAGTATTAGTAGTAGTAGATGAAGAAGAAGAAGAAGAAACAAAACAAGAAGAAGGCAAAGAAGGAGAAAAAGAAGAAGAAGAAGAAGAAGAAGAAGAAGAAGAAGAAGTAGATGAATAAGAAGAAGCAGGAAAAGGAGAAGAACCAGAAAAAAATGAATAAGAAGAAGAAGAAAAACAAGAAAAAGAAGAAGAAGAAGGAGAAGAAGAAT
>JAIUJO010003011.1:20000-22500 GCA_023846275.1 Vanilla planifolia | reverse complement strand
AGAAGAAAAAGAAGTAGATGAAGAAGAAAAAATAGATGAACATGAAGAGGATGAAGAAGAAGATGAAGAAGAAAAAGTACAAGAAGAAGATGAAGAAGAAGAAGAAGCAGAACAAGAAGAAGAAGTTGAAGAAGAAGAAGAAGAAGAAGAGGTAGAAAAAGAAGAAGAAGAAGAAGAAGAAGACAAGAAGTAATAGTAGAAGAAGAAGAAGAAGAAGAAGAAGAAGAAGAGAAGGAAGAAGAAGAAGAAGAAACAAGAGAAGAAGAAGAAGAAAAAGAAGTAGAAGAAGAAGTAGAAGAAGAAGAAAAAGAAGTAGAAGTATATGAAGAAGATGAAGAAGAAGATGATGGAGCAGAAGAAGAAGAAGAAGAAGAAGAAGAAAAAGAAGTACAAGAAAAAGAAGCAGAAGATGAAGAATAATAGTAATGAGATGATGAAGAAAAGAAGAAGAAGAAGAGCAAGAAGGGTAAAAAGAAAAAGAAAAAGAAGAGGAAAAAGAAGGGGAAGAAGAAGGAGAAGAAGCAGCAGAAGAGAAAGAAGAAGAAGAAGAAGTAGATGGAAAGGAAGAAGAAGAAGAAGAGGAAGAGGAAGAAATAACGAAAGAAGAAGAAGAAAAAGAAGAGAATTTAAAAGAGAAAGAAGAAGAAGAAGAGGAAGAGGAAGAAGATGAAGAAGAAGAACTAGAAGACGAAGAAGTAGAAGTAGTAGAAGAAGAAGAAGTAGATCAAAAGGAATAAGAAGAAGAAGATGATGAAGAAGTAGAATAAGTAGAAGAAGAAGTAGTCTGAGAAGAAGAAGAAGAAATAGGAGAAGAAGAGAAAGGAGAAGAAGAAAGAGAAGAAGAAGAAGAAGAAGAAGAAAAAAAAGAAGAAGTAGTAGAAGAATAAGTAGAGGACGAAGAAGAAGAAGAAGAAGTAGAAGTAGTAGTAATAGAAGAAGAAGAAGACAAAGAAGAAGAAGAAGAAGAGGAAGAAGAAGAAGAAGAAGAAGAAGAAGATGAAGGAAAAGAAGAAGAAAAGGAAGAAGAAAAAAAAGCAGAAGAATAATAAGTTGAAGAAGAAGAAGAACAAGAACAAGATGATAAAAAAGTGAATGTAGATGATCACGATGAAGAAGAAGAAGAAGAAGAAGAAGAAGAAGAAAATGATGATGATGATAAAGAAGAAGAAAAAGAAAAAGAAGAAAGAGAAGATGGAGAAGGAGGAGAAGAAGAAGAAGAAGATGATGATGATGAAGATGATGACTACAATGACAAACAAGCATAAGAAGAAGAAGAAGAAGATGGAGTAGTAGAATTAGAAGAAGAAGAAGAAAAAGAAGAAGAAGAAGAAGTTGAAGAAGTGGAAGATGAAGAAGAAGAAGATAAAGGAGGAGGAGGAGGAGGAGAAGAAGAAGAGTAAGAAAAATAAGAAGAAGAACAAGGAGAAGAAGAAGAAGAATTTGAAGAAGAAGGAGGAGGAGGAGGAGAAGAAGAAGAAGAAGAAGATTATGATGATGATGAAGCCTAAGAAGAAGACCAAGAAGAACAAAAAGTAGAAGAAGAAGTAGAAGAATTAGAAGAAGTAGAGGAAGAATGAGAAGAAAAAAATAAGAACAAGAAGAAGAAGAAGTAGAAGAGGAGGAAGAAGAAGAATAAAGAGTAGAAGAAGAAATAAAAGAAGAAAAAGAAAAAGAAATAAAAGGAGTAGAAGAAGAACAACAAGACGAAGATGGTGAAGAAGAGGAAGAAGAAGAAGAACACGAAGAAGAACATGACAAAGAAGAAGAGAAAGAAGTAGATATGGAAGAAGAAGAAGAAGAAGAAGAAGGAGAAGAAGAAGAACAAAAAGAAGTAGTAGAAGAAGTACAAGTAGCAAAATAAGAAAAAGAAGTCAAAGAATAATAATAATAATAATGATAAGAAAATAATAATAATAATAATAATAATAACAACAGTAATTAAAATAATAATAACAATAACAATAATAATAATAATAAGAAAAAAAGAAGCAGAAGAAGAAGAAGAAGATCATGAAGGAGAATATGAAGAAGAAGAATAACAAAGAGAAGAAGAAGAAAGTGAAGAAGAAGGAGAAGAAGAAGAAGAAGAAGAAGAAGATGAAGAATATAGAGAAGAAGAAGTAGAAAAAGAAGAAGTAAAGATGATGAAGAAGAATAAATAGAGGAAGAAGAAGAAGAAGAAGAAGTAGAAGAAGAAGAAGAAGAAGAAGATGAAGAAGAAGAAAAGTAGAAGAAGAAGAAGAAGAAAAAGAAGAAGAAGAAGATAAAGAAGAAGAAGAAGATGATGATGATGATGATGACGATGAAGAAAAAATAGACAAAGAAGATGAAGTAGCACAAGAAGTAATAGCAATGGTAGTAATAATAGTCATAGTAGAAGGAGAAGAAGAGGAAAAAGAAGATGAAAAAGAAGAAGGAGAAGAAGAAGAAGTAGGAGAAGAAGAAAAAGAAGAAGAAGAAGAAGGAGGAGGAGAAGAAGAAGAAGAAGAAGAAGAAGAAG
>JAIUJO010003011.1:12500-15000 GCA_023846275.1 Vanilla planifolia | reverse complement strand
AAAAGGTCTTAATAGTAGAAGAAGATGAAGAAGGTAAAGAAGAAGAAGAAGAAGAAGAAGAAGTAGAAGAACAAGAAGAAGGGGAAGAAGAAGAAGAATAAGATGAAGAAGAAGAGGAAGAAGAAGAAGAAGGAGAAGAACAAGAAGAGGAGAAGATCAAGAAGAAGAAGTTGAAGAAGAAGTAGAAGATGATGATGAAGAAAAAGAAGAAAATGAAGAAGAAGAAGAAGAAGGAGAAGAAGAAGAAAAAGAAAAAGAGTAGAGGAAGAAGAAGGAGGAGGAGGCGAAGAAGAAGAAGAAGAAGAACATGAAGAAGAGGAAGAAGAAGATGGAGAAGAAGAAGAAGAGGAAGATGAAAGAGAAGAAGAATAAGAAGGCGAAGAAGAAGAAGATGCAGAAGGAGGAGGAGGAGGAGAACAATAAGAAGAAGAAGAAGAAGACAGTGACGTTGTTGCTGATGAAGAAGCAGTAGAAGAAGAAGAAGAAGAAGAAGAAGAAGAGGAAGAAAAAGAAGAATTAGAAGATGTATAAGAAGAAGAAGAGGAAGAAGATGTCGAAGAAGAAGATGAAGAAGAAGTGGAGGAAGAAGAAGAAGAAAAAGACCGAGAAGGAGTAGAAGGAGAAGAAGAAAAAGATGAAGGAGAAGAAGAAGTAGAAGTTGAATTAGAGGAAGAAGAAGAACAAGAAGAAGAAGTTGAAGAAGAAGAAGAAGAAGAAGTAGAAGAACAAAAAGAAGAAAGAGAAGAAGATGAAGAAAAAGAAGAAGATGTTGATAATGAAGAAGCTGTAGAAAGAGAAGAAGAAGAAGAAGAAGAAGTACAAGAATTAGAAGAAGTAAAAAAAGAAGAAGAAAAAGAAGAAGGAGAAGAAGTAAAAGAAGATTTATAGGAAGAAGAAGAATATGGAGAAGAAGAAGAAGAAGAAGAAGAAGAAGAAGAAGAGAAAGAAGAAGAAGAAGACAATGATAACGAAGAAGAAGAAGAAGAAGAAGAGAAAGAAGAAGAAGAAAAAGAAGAAGAAGTTTAAGAAGAAGTAGAAGAAGAAGAAGTTTAAGAAGAAGAAGAAGAAAAAGGCGAAGAATTAGAAGAACACAAAGGAGAAGAAGAAAAAGAAGAAAAAGCAGAAGTAGAAGAAGGAGATGCAGTCGAAGAAGAAGAAGAAGTTGAAGAAGAAGCAAAAGATGATGAGGAAGAAGAAGGGTGGAAGAGAAGAAGAAGAAGAAGACGAAGTAGAAGAAGTAGAAGATGTAGAAGAAGAAGTAGAGGAAGAAGTAGAGGAATAAGTAGAGGAACAAAAAGAAGAAAATGAAGAAGAAGGAGAACATGAAGAAGACAAAGTAGAAGAAGAAGAAGAAGACAAAGAAGAAGAAAAAGAAGAAGAAGAGAACAAGTAGATGTAAAAGAAGAATAAGAAGAAGAAGAAGAAGATGATGTAGAAGAAAAAGAAGAAGTGGAAGAATAGATTATAGAAGAAGAAAAGGTCGTAATTGTAGTAGTAGAATAAGAAGAAGGTAAAGAAGAAGAAGAAGAAGAAGAAGAACAAGGAGATAATGAAGAAGAAAAGGAAGAAAATGAATTAGAAGAAGAAGAAGAAGAAGGAGAAGAAGAAGAAAAAGAAAAAAAAGTAGAAGAAGAAGAAGAACATGAAGAAGATGAAGCAGAAGAAGATGATGAAGAAGAAGAAGAAGAAAGAGAAGAAGAATAAGGAGAAGAAGAAGAAGATGAGAAAGGAGTAGGAGGAGGAGGAGAAGAAGAATAAGAAGAAGAAGAAGAAGAAGATGGTGACGTTGTGGATGATGAAGAAGCAGTAGAGGAAGACGAAGAAGAAGAAGAAGAAGAAGAAGAATTAGAAGAAGTATAAGAAGAAGAAGAGGAAAAAGATGTCGAAGAAGAAGATAAGGAAGTGGAGGAAGAAGAAGAAGAAGAAGAAGAAGGTGGAGAATGAGTAGAAGGAGAAGCAAAAGAAGAAAGAGAAGAACAAGAAGAAGAAGTTGAAGAAGAAGAAGAAGAAGAAGTACAAGAAGAAGAAGAAAGAGAAGGAGAAGAAGAAGATGAAGTAGAAGAAAGAGAACAAGATGTTATGATGAAGATGATAATAATGAAGAAGTTGTAGAAGAAGAAGAACAACAAGAAAATGTAGAAGAATTAGAAGTAGTATAAGAAGTAGAAGTAGAAGAAGAAAAAGAAGAAGGAGAAGAAGTTGAAGAAGTAGAAGAAGAAGAAGAAAAAGAAGAAGGAGAAGAAGTAGAAGAAGACGAAGAAAAAGAAGAAGGAGAAGATGTAGAAGAAGAATTATAAGAAAAAGAAGAATAAGAAGAAGAAGAAGAAGATGATGATAATGATAATGAAGAAGAAGAAGAAGAAGAGAAAGAAGAAGAAGAAGAAGATGATGAAGAAGAAGAAGAAGAAAAGGAAGAGGAAGAGGAAGAAGAAATTGAAGAAGAAGAAGAAGAAGAAGACAAAGAAAAGTAAGAAGAAGAAGATGATGAAGAAGAAGAAGT
>JAIUJO010000593.1:37500-40000 GCA_023846275.1 Vanilla planifolia | reverse complement strand
TTTTGATCTTCTTCTTCTTCTACTTCTTCTTCTCCTTCTTCCTCTTCTTCTTCTTCTTCTTCCTTTCCCTCCTCTTCTTCTTCCTCTTGCCCATCTCTTTCTTCTTCTTCATCTTCTTCATCAACTTCTTTTTCTTCCTCTTCTTCTTCTTCTTCTTCAACCACTTCTTCTACTTCTTCTGCTTCTTCTTCTTCTCCTTCTTCTTCTTCTTTTTCTTCTTCTTCTTCTTCTTCTACTTATTTGCTTCTTCTGTTTCTTCTCCTTCTTCTTCTTCCTCATCTTCTTCTTCTTCCTCTTCGTATTCTTCTTCTTCTTCTTCTTCATCTTCTTCATCTTCTTCTTTTTCTTCTTCTTGTTGTTCTTTTTCTTCTTCTTCTACGTCCTCCTCTCCTTCTTCTTATTCTGCTCTTCTTCTTCTTGTTCTTCGTCTTCTTCTTCTTCTTCTTCTTCTTCTTCTTCTTCTTCCCCTTCATCATCTTTTTCTTCTTCTTCTTCTTCTTCTTCTGCTTTTACTTCTTCTTCTTCTACTTCATCTTCTTCTTCTTATTGTTATTCTTCTTTTTCTTCTTCTTCTTTTTTTTCGTCATCTTCTTCTTATTCTTCTTCTTCTTCTTCTTTGTCTTCTTCTACTTCTTATTCTTCTTCTTCTTCATTTTCCTCTTCTTCATCTGCTATGTCATATTCTTCTTCTTCCACTTGTTCTTCTGCTTCTTCTACTTCTTCTTCTTCTTCATTTTCCTCTTCTTCATCTGCTATGTCATATTCTTCTTCTTCCACTTGTTCTTCTGCTTCTTCTACTTCTTCTTCTTCTTCTTTCCCTACTTCTTTGTCTTCTTTTTAGCCTTCTTTTTTCTTCATCTTCTTCTTCTTTTTCTTCTTCTCTTTCTTCTCCTTCTTGTTCTTCTTCCTCCTCTTCTTCTTCTTCTTCACCTTCTTCTTCTTCTTCATTTTCTTCTTCTTCTTATTATTCTTCTTCTTCTCCTTCTTCTCATCCTCTTCCACCTTGTTCTTTTTTCTTGTTCTTCTTCTTCTTCTTTGTCTTCAACTTCTTCTTCTTCTTATTCTTATCCTTCTTCTTCTTCTTCTCCTTCTTCTTTTTCTTTCTCTTCTTCTTCTCCTTCTTCTTCTTCTACTTCTTTTTCTTCTTAAACTTCTTCTACTTCTTCTTCCTCATTTTCTTCTTCTTCTTTTTCTTCATCTTCTTCTTCTTCTTCTCACTTCCTTCTTCCTCTTTTTCTTCTTCTTCTTCTTCTACTACTACTTCTTTTTCTTCTTCTTCTTCTTCTTCTTCTTCTTCCTCGTCACTTTTTCTTATTCATCTTTTTCTCCTTCTTCTTCTTCTACTACTTCTTCTTCTATCTCCTCTCCTTCTTTTTTATCTTCGTCTCTTTGACCTTCCTTTTCCTCTTCTTCTTCATCTTCTTCTTCCTCTACCTCTTCTTCGTCTACTTCTTCTTCTTCTACTTCTTCTTCTTCTTCTTCTTCTTCTTCTTCTTCTTCTTTCTCTTCTACCTGTTCTTTTTTTCTTCTTCTTCCTCTTCTTCTTCTTCTTGCTCTTGTTCTTGTTCTTCTTCTTCCTCTTCCTCTACCTCCTTTCCTTCATTTTCTTCTTCTTCTTCTTCTTCTTTCTCTTCTTCTTCTTCTTCTTCTTCTTCATCTTCTTCTTCTTCTTTTTCTTCTTCTTCTACTTCTTCTTTTTTTGTTCTTCTTCTTCTTCTCCTTCTTTCTCTTGTTCTTCTTCTTCCACTTCTTCATCTTCTTCTTCTTCTTCTCCTTCGTCTTTTTCTGCTTCTTGTTCTTCTACTTCATTTACTTCCTCTTTTTCTTCTTCTTCTTTTTACTCATCATCATCGTCTTCTTGTTCTTCTTCTTCCACTTCTTCATCTTCTTCTTCTTCTTCTCCTTCGTCTTCTTCTTCTTCTTCTTTTTCTTCCTCTTCTTTTTGTTCTTCTTCTTCTTCTTCTTCTTCTTCTTCTTCTTTTCCTTCTTCTACTTCTTCCTCATCGTCTTCTTCTTTTTCTTCAGCTTCACTTTCTTCTTCTTCTTCTTTTTCTTCTTCTACTTTTACTTGTTCTTTTTTTCTTCTTCTTCTTTTTCTTCTCCATCCTCTTCTTTTTCTTCTTCTTCTTCCCATTCTTCCTCTTCTTTTTCTTCTTCTACTTCTTCTTTGCCATTTTCTACTTCTTCTTCTTCTTCTCTTTCTCATTCTTCTTCTCCTTCTTCTCCTTCTACATCTTCTTCCTCTTCTTCCCTTACTACTACTATTTCATCATCATCATCTTCTTCTTCTTCTTCTTCTTCATCCTCATCATCATCGTCATCATCATCATCATCATCTTCTTCTTCTTCTTCTTCTTTTTCTTCACCTTCATTTTCTTCTTCATCATCATCTTCTTCTTCTTCTCCTCCTCTTCCTCCTCCTCCTCCTCCTCCTTCTTCTTCTTCTTCTTATTATTCTTCTTCTTCTTCTTCCTTTCCATCTTTTTCTTCATCTCCTTCT
>JAIUJO010000593.1:30000-32500 GCA_023846275.1 Vanilla planifolia | reverse complement strand
TACTACCACTTCTTCTTCCTTTTTGCCTTCTTCTTCTACCTCTTTTGCTACTTCTTCTTCTTCATTTTCTTCATCTTCTTCTCCTCCTTCTTCTACTTCTTCTTCTTCTTCTTCTTCTTCTTCTTCTTCTTCTTCTTCTTTTTCTTCTTCTTCTACTTCTTTTTTTTACTCTTCTTCTTCTTCTTCTTCTTCTTCTCCTTCTCCTTTTCCTTCGTCTTCTTCTTTTTCTTCTTCTTCTTCCTTTTCATCTTCTTCTTCTTCTTCTACTTCTTCTTCTTCCTCTTCATCTTCTCCTTCTTCTTCTTCTTCTTCTTCTCCTTCTACTTTTTCTATGTCTTCTTCGGCTTCTTCTTCAACTTCTTCCTCTTATTCTTCTTCTTTTTCTTCTTCCTCTTCTACCTCTTCTTCTTCTTCTTCTTCATCTTCCTGTTATCCTTATTTTTCTTTTGCTTTTTTCCTTGCCTTCTTCATCTTCTTCTTATTCTTCTTGTCTTTCTTCTTCCTCTTCTTCTTCTTCTTCTTCATCTTCTTCTTCTGCTTCTCCTTCTTCTTCTTCTTCCTCCTCCTCTCCCTCTTCCTCATCTTCTTCTTCTTTTTGTTCTTCTTCATCTTCTTCTTCCTCTTCTTCTTCTTCTTCTTCTTCCTCCTCCTCTCCTTCTTCTTCTTCTACTTCTACTTCTTCTCGTTGATCTCTTTCTTCTTCTGCTTCTTCATCATCATCTTCTTCTTCTTCCTTTTGTTCTTCGTCTTTTTCTTCTTCTTCTTCCTTTTGTTCTTCGTCTTTTTATTCTTCTTCTTCTTCTTCTTCTTCTTCTTCTTTTTCTCCTTCTTCTTCGACTTCTTCTTCATCTTCTTCTTCTCCTACTTCTTTGTCTTCTTCTTCTTCTCCTCCTTCTTCTTCATCATCTTCTTCTTTTACTTCTTCTTAATCTTCTTCATCTTCTTCTTATTCTTCTTCTTGTTCTTGTTCTTCTACTTCTCAAACCTCTTCTTCTTCTTCCCTTTCTTCTTCTTCTACTTCTTCTTGTTCTTCTTCTTGTTATCCTTCTTCTTCTTCTTGTTCTTCTTCTTCTTCTTCTACTCTTACTTCTCCTTCTTCTTCTTCTTCTTCTCCTTCTTCTTCTTCTTCTTCTTCTACTTCTTCTAGTACTTCTGCTTCTTCTTCTTATTCTTCTTCTTTGCCATCTTCTTCTTCTTCTTCTTCTCTTTTTTCTCTTCTTCTTCTTCTTCTTCCTCTTCTTACAATTCTTCTGTATCTACTTCTTCTTCTTCATCTCTTTATCTTCTCCTTCTTCGTCTTCTCCTTCTTCTTCTTCTTCACCATCATCTTCTTGTTCTTCTGCTTCTTCCTCTTCTTCTTCTACTCCTTGTTCTTTTTTTCTTCCTCTTCTTCTTCTTCGACATCTTCTTCTTGTTCTTCCTCTTCTTCCCCCTCTTCTGCTTCTTTTTCTTTTTCATCTTCTTCTTTGCCATTTTCTACTTCTTGTTGTTCTTCTTCTCCTTCTAATTCTTCTTCTCTTTCTTATCCATGTACATCTTCTACCTCTACTTCTCCATCTACTACTTCTATTTCTTCTTCTTCTTCTTCTTCTTCTTCTTCATCATCATCATCATCTTCTTCTTCTTCTTCTTTTTCTTCATCTTTGCCTTCTTTTACTTCATCTACTTCTACTTCTTCTACTTTCTCCTCCTCGTACTCCTTCTTCTTCTTTCCTTCTTTTTCTTCATCTCCTTCTACCTTTTATTCTTCTTCTTATTCTATTTCTTCTTCTTCTTCCCCTTCTTCCTCTTTTTCTTCTTCTTGTTCTTCTTCTTCCTCTTCTTCTTCTTCTTCTTCTTCTTCTTCATCTTGTTCTTATTTTTGCACTTCTTTTTCCTCTTCTTCTTCTTCATCATCATCTTCCTCCTTCCCTTCTTCTTCTTCTCCTCCTCCTCTTTATTCTTCTTCTTCTTCTTCCTATTGATTATCATAATCATCATCTTCTTCTTCTTCTTCTTCTTCTTCTTGTTCTACTTCTTTTTCATCTTCTTCTTCTTCTTCTCCTTCCTCTTCTTCCTTTTCACTTGTTCATGTTCATCTTCTTCTTTTTTTCTTCTTCTTCGTCTTCTTTTTCTTCTTCTTCTTCTTCTTCTTTTTCTTCAACTTCTTCTTTTTCTTATTTTTCTTCATCATCATCTTCTTCTTCTTCTTCTTCTTTATCTTCTAATTCGCCTTCTTCTACTTCTTCTTCTCATTCTACTTCTTCTTCTTCTTCTACTTCTTCTTCTTCTTCTTCTTCTTGTTATCCTTCTTCTTCTTCTTGTTCTTGTTCTTCTTCTTCTTCTTCATCTTCTTTTAGTTCTTCTCCTTGTTTTTTTTCTTCTTCTTCTTCCTCATTTTCTTCTATTTCTTCCAGTACTTCTGCTTCTTCTTCTTCTTCTTTGCTTCTTCTTCTCTTCCTCACTCTTTCCTCTTCTTCTTCTTCTTCTTCATCATCATCCTCTTCTTCTTCTTCTTCTT
>JAIUJO010000593.1:0-5000 GCA_023846275.1 Vanilla planifolia | reverse complement strand
TTCTCTTCTTTCTTGTTCTTCTTCATCTTCTTCTTCTTCTCTCCATCATCTTCTTCTTTTTCTTCTTCTTCTTCTTCTTTTACTTCTTCTTCTTCTTCTTCTTCTTCTACTTCTACTTCTTCTTCTTCTTGTTCTTCGTCTTTTTCTACTTCTTCTTTGTTTCCTTCATCTTCTTCTTATTCTTTTTCTTCTTCTTCTTCTTCTTCTTCTTCTTCTTCTTCTCTTCTTCATCTTCGTTTCCTCTTCTTCTTTTTCTTCATGATCTTCTCTTCTTCCACTTGTTGTTCTTCTTCTTCTTCTACATCTTCTTCTTCTTCTTTTCCTCTTCTTCATCTACTTTTTTTCTTCTTCTTTTTCTTCATCTTCTTCTTTTACTTATTTCTACTCTTCTGCATCTTGTACTTCTTCTCTTCTTCTCTTCTTCTTTGTCTTCTTCTTCTTCTTTTTCTTCTTCTTCTTCTTCTTCTTCTTCTTCTTTCTCTTTTTCTTCTTCTCTTCCTCACCTCCTTCTTCTTATTTTTCTTCTCTTCTTCTTCTTCATCATCTTCTTCTTCTCTTATTCTTATCCTTCTTGTTCTTCTTCTCCATCTTCTTCTTCTTCTCTTCTTCTCCCTTTCTTCTTCTTTTTCAACATCTTCTACTTCTTCCTCATTTTCTTCTTCTACTTCTTCTTCTTGCTTCTTCTTCTTCTTCTTCTTCTTCTCTCTTTCCCTTATTTTTTTCTTGTTCTTTTTCTTCTTCTTCATCCTTTTCATCTTCGTCTACTACTACTTGTTCTTCTTCTTCACCATCTTCTTCTTCTTCTTCTTCTTCCTCATCACTTCTTCTCATTCATCTTTTTCTCCTTCTTCTTCTTCTTCTTCTACCTCCTCTCCTTTTTTTATCTTCGTCTCTTTACCTTCCTTTCTTCTTCTTCCTCATCATCTTTTCTTCTTCTTCTTCTTCTTCTCCTTCTTCTTCTTCATCTTTTATTCTTCTTCTTCTTTTTCTTCTTCTACCTTTTCTTCTTCTTCTTCTTTTCTTCTCTTGTTCTTCTTCTTCTTCTTCCTCTTTCTCTACCTTCTTCTCCTTCTTTTTCTTCTTCTTCTTCTTCTCTCTTCTTCTTCTTCTTCTTAGGTCTTCTTCTTCTTCTTTCTTCTCTTCTCCTTATTCTTCTTCTTCTTCTTTTTCTTCGTTACCTCTTCTTTCTTCTTTTTCTTCTTCTTCTGTTTCTTCTCTTCTCTATTTCTACCTCCTCTCTTCTTCTTCTTCTTTTTTCCTCATCATCTTCTTCTTCTTCTTCTTCTCTCTTCTTCTTCTTCTTTCTTCTTCTTCTTCTTCTCTTCTTCCTCTTCCTTCTTTTTTCTCTTTTCTCTACATTTTCTCTGCTTTTCTTCTCTTCTTCTTTATCTTCTTCTTCTTCTTTCTTCTTCGTCTTCTTCTTCTTACTACCTTCTACTTCTTCTCTTCTTCTATTCTTCTTCTTTGTCTTCTTCTACTTCTACTTCTTCTTCTTCTTCTCTTCTTCCTTCTTCTTCTTCTTTCTTCTTCTTCTTCTTCTCCTCTTCTTCTTCTCTTTTTCTTCTCTTGTTCTCCTTCATCAACTTCTTCTTCCTTCTCTCCTACTCCTCATCTTCTTCTTCTTCTTCTTCTTGTCTTCTTTTTCTTCTTCTTCCTTTTCTTGTTCACTTTTTTTTCTCTTCTTCTTCTTCATCATATCATCTCATCTTCTTCTTCTTCTTCTTCTTCTACTACTACTTCTTCTTCTTAATCTTCTTCTTCTTCTTCTTCTTCTTCGTCTCGTCATTTCTTCTTATTCATCTTTTTCTCCTTCATCTTCTTCTTCTTATACTCCTCTCTTTCTTCTTTGACTTCGTCTCTTGTCCTTCTTTTCTTCTTCTCTTCATCTTCTTCTTCTCTATTTCTTCTTCATCATCATCATCTTTCTTCTTCTCTTCTTCTTCTTCTTCTTCTACTACTACTTGTCTCTCTTCTTATCTTCTTCTTCTACTTCTTCTTCTCTGTTCTACTTCTTCCTCTTTTCTCCAACTTCTTGTTCTTTTTCTTCTTCTACTTCTCTCTTCTTCTTCTTCTTTTTCCTCTCATCATCGCTTCTTCTTCTTCTTCTCTTCCTCTTCTTCTTCTTGTTCTTCTTCTTCTCCTTCTTCTTCTTCTTCTTCTTCTTCTTCTCATTCCTCTTCTTCTTCTCCTTACTCTTATTGCTTCTTCTTCTTTTTCTCTACGTCTTCTTCTTCATTTTCTTCTTCTTCTTCTTCTTCTTCGGCTTCTTCTTTGTCTTCGTTCTACTTCTTCTTCTTCTTCTTTTTTCTTCTCTATTCTTCTTCCCTTCTTCTTCTTCTTCTTCTTCTTCTCTCTTTTCTACTTCTTGTTCATATTCTTTTCTTCTTCTTCTTTTACTTCATCTTCTTCTTCTTCTTTCTTCGGCTTCTCTTCTTCTCTTCTTCTTTTCTCTCTCGTCTTCTTCTTCTTTTTTTCTTCTTCATCTTCTTCTTCATTTCTTCGGTTCTTCTTCTTTTCTTCATCTTCTTCTTCTGTTGTCTGTTTCTTCTTCTTCTTCTACTTCTTCTACTTCTTTATCTTCATCATCTTCTTCTTCTCTTCTTCTTCACCTTCTTTCTCTTTGATTGCTTCTTTTTCTTCTTCTTCTTCTTCTTCTTCTTTCTTCTTCTTCTTCCACTTCTTCTTCTTCTTCCTTACTTTCATCTTCTTCTTCCTCTTATTCTTCTTCTTCCTTCTTCTTCTTCTTCTTCTTCTCTTTTTCTACTTCTTCTTCCTCTTCTTCTTCTTCTTCTTCTCTTCTTGTTCTTCTTCTACTCTCTCTTCTTCGTCTACTTCTTCATCATCTTCTTCTTCTTCTTCTTCTTCCTCTTCTTTCTTCTTCTCTTCTTCTTGTTCTTCTTCTTCTCTCTTCTTCTTCTTCTTCTTCTGTCCTTCTTCTTCTTCTCTTTCTTTTCGTCTTCTTCTTCTTCTTGCTTCTTCTTCTTCCTTCTTTTTCATCTTCTTCTCTTCTTTCTTCTTCTTCTCTCTTTCTTCTTTGCTTCTTCTTCTTCTTCTTCTCTTCTTCTTATCTTCTTCTTCTTTCTTCTTCTTCTTCTTTTCTTCTTCTTCTTCTTCCTCTTCTTCTTCTCTTCTTCTTCTTTCTTCTTCTTCTTCTTCTTCTTCTCTTCCTTCTTCTTCTTCTTCTTCTTCATCTTCTTCTTCTTCTTCTTCTTCTTCTCTTTCTTTTCTTCTTTGCTTCTTCTTCTCTTCTCTCTTCTTCTTTCTTCTTCTTCTTCATCTCTTCTTCTTCTTCTTCCATCTTCTTTTCTTTCTTCTTCTTCTTCTCTACTCTTCTTTTCTCCTTCTCTTTCTACATCTCTTCTTCTTCTTATCCTTCTTCTTTTCTACTTCTTCTTCTCCTCTTCTCTTCTTCTTCTTCTTCTTCTCTCTCTCTTCTTCTTCCTTCTTCTTCTTCTTCTTCTTCTTGTCTTCTTCTTCTTCTTTTCTTTTCTTTTCTTCTTCATCTTCTTTATCTCCTCTTTCTTCTTCTTCTCTTCTCTCTTCTTCTTCTTCTTCTTCTTCTTCTTCTTCTTCTTTTTCTCTTTTCTTCTTCTTCTTCTTCTTCTTTCCTTCTTCTTCTTCTTCTTTATCTTCTTCATCTTCTTCTCTTCTTCTTCTCTACTTCTTTTTCTTCATCTTTTCTTCTTTTTCTTTCTTCCTTTTCTTCTTCTTTCTTCTCTTCTTCTTTTCTTCTTTCTCTTCTTCTTCTTCGCCTTCTTCTTATCTTTTTTCTTCTTCTTCTTCTTCTTCTTCTTCTTCTTTCATCTTTCTTTCTCCTTCTTTTCTCTTCTTCTTCTACTTCTTCTATTACTGCTTCTTCTTCTTCTTCTTCTTCTTCTTCTTCTCTCTCTTTCTTCTTCTTCTTCTTTCTTCTTCTTTTTCTTCTTCACTTCTTCCATGTCTACTTCTTCTTCTTCATCTCTTATCTTATACTTCTTCATCTTCTTCTTCTCTGCTTCTTCTTTTTCTCCTGCTTCTTCTTCTTCTTCTACTACTTCTTTCTTCTACATTTCTTCTTCTTTTCTTCTTCTTCTTCTTCATGTTCTTCTTTTTCTTCTTCTTTTTCTTCTTCTTCTTCTTCTTCTCTACTTCTTCTTCTTCTTCTTCTTCTACTTCTTCTTCTCTTATTTTCTTCTCTTCTTCCTCTTTTCTATTACTTTTACTTCTTCTATTTCTTCTTCTTCTTCTTCTTTTTCTTCTTCTTCCCTTTTATTACTCCTTTTCTCCTCTTCTTCTTCTCTTCTTCTTCTTGTTCTTCTTCTTCTACTTCTCCTTCTTCTTCCTCTTCTTTTTCCACTTCTCCTTTTTTTTTTCTTCTTCTTCTACTTCTCCTTCGCTTTTTCTTAATCATCTACCTTCTCCTTCTCTTCTTCTTCGTCTTCCTTTCTTCATCTTCTACTTCTTCTTCATCTTATTCTTCTTTTACTTCTTCTCCTACTTCTTCTTCTTCGTCTTCTTCTTCTTCTTCTTCTCTTCATCTCCTCTTCTTCTTCTTCTTCTTCTTCTTCTTCTTCTTCTTCTTCTTCTTCTTCTTCTTCTTCTTCTTCTTCTTCTTCTTCTTTTTCTTTTTCTCCTCTTCTTCTTCTTCTTACTCTTCTTTCTTCTACTTCTTCTAGTACTTCTACTTCTTCTTCTTCTTCTTCTTTTCTTACTTCTTCTTCTTCTTCTTCTTCTTTTGCTTCTTCTATAGCTTCTTCATCTTTTGCCTTTCTCTTCTTCTTCTTCTTCTTCTTCTTCTTTTCTTCTTTTTCTTCTTCACTTCTTCTATCTACTTCTTCTTCTTCTTCACTTCTTCTTCATCTTCTTCTTCTTTTCATCTCTTCATCTTCTCTTCTTCTTCTTCTCCTTCTTCTTCTTCTTCCTTCTTCTTCTTTTCTTCTCTTCTTCTTCTTCTTCTTCTTCTTCTTCTTCTTCTTCTCTTCTTCTCTTCTTCTATTTCTTCTTCTTCTTCTTCTTTTTCT
>JAIUJO010001203.1:45000-47500 GCA_023846275.1 Vanilla planifolia | reverse complement strand
AGAAGAAGAAGAAGAAAAACCAGTTGAAGAAGAAGAAGAAGAGCAAAGAGAAGAAGGAGAAGAAGAAGAAGATGAGGAAGAAGAAGAAGAAGAAAGAAGTAGAAGAAGAAGAAGAAGAAGATGATGAACTAGAAGAAGAAAAAGGAGAAGAAGAAGAAGAGGAGGAAGAAGAAGAAGAGGAAAGAGAGAAGAAGAAGAAGAAGAAGAAGAAGAAGTAGTAATTAGTAGTAGTAGTAGAAGAAGAAGAATAAGATGGAGAAGAAGAAGAAGGAGAAGAAAAAAGCAGAAGAAGAAGAAGAAGAAGAAGAGGAAGAAGAAAAACTGCAAGAATAAGAAGAAGTAGAAGAACAAGTAGTAGAAGAAGAAGAAGAAGAGATGATAGATGATTAAGTAGAAGAAAGAGTAGTAGAAAAAGAAGAACAGGAACAAGAAGGAGAAGAAGAAGAAGAAGAAAGAGGATGATGATCGATGATGATGATGATGATGACAAAGAGGGACACAAGAAGAAAAGGAGCAAGAAGAAGAATAAAAATAAGAAGATAGTAGAAGAAGAAGGAGGAGAAGAAGAAGAAGAAGATGAAGAAGAGAAGAAGTAGAAGAAGAAGAAAGAAGAAGAAGAAGAAATAGAAGAAGAAGAAGAAGAAGAAGAAGAAGAAGAAGAAAAGGAGGAAGATGAAGAATAAGAAGAAGAGGAAGAGGAAGAAGAAGAAGAAGAAGAAGAAGTAGAAGAGGAAGAAGGAGAAGAAAATGATGTAGAAGAAGAAGAAGAAGAGGAAGAGAAGAAGAAAAAAGAAGAAGTAGAAGTAGTAGAAGAAGAAGATGATGATGATGAAGACAAAGAAGAAGAAGAAGAACAAGTAAAAGAGGAAGAAAAAAGAAGAAGAAGAAGAAGAAGAAGAAGACAGAAGAGGAAGAAGAAGGAAGATGGAGGAGGAGGAGAAGAAGAAGAAGAAGAGAAGAAGAATTGGAAGATGGAGAGGAAGTAAAAGAGGAAGAAGAAGAAGGAGAAGAAAATTAATTCGAAGAAAGAAGAGAAGAGGAAGAAGAAGAAGTAGAAGAAGTAGAAGAAGAAGAATAATAAGAAGAATAATAGAGAAGAAGAAGAAGAATAAGAAGAAGAAGGAGAAGAAGAACGAAGAAGATGCAGAATAAGATGAAGGAAGAGGAAGATCAAGAAAAGGAAGAAGGAAGAAGAAGAAGGAAGTAGAAGAAGAAGAGGTAGAGCAAGCAGTACAAGAAGAAGAAGAAGAAGAAGAAGAAAAGGAAGTTGGGAAAAAAGAAGAAGAACAACAAGAAGACAAAAGAAGAACTTGAGGAGGAGAAAGAAGAAGAAGAAGAAGAAGAAGAAGAAGAAGAAGATGAGGAAGAAGCAGAAAAAAGAAGAAGAAGAAGAAGTTGAAGAAAATAGAAGCAATAGAAAGAGAAAAAGTAGTAGAAGAAGAAGAAGAAAGAAGAAGAAGAAGAACAAGAACAAGAACAAGGAGAAGAGGTGGAAAGAGGACAAGAAGAAGAAGAAGAAGAAGAAAAGAAGTAGTGGGAGAAGTGGAGGATGTAGAAAAGGAAAAAGAAGAAGAAGAAGAAAAAGAGGGTGAAGATGGCGAGCAAGAAGAAGAAGTAGATGAATAAGAAGAAGAAGAAGAAGAAGAAGAAGAAGATGATGATGATGATGATGATGAAAAAGAAAGAACAAGATGAGGAGGAAGAAGTAAAAGTAGAAAATAAGGAAAGAGAGAAGAGGAAGAAGAAGTTGATGATGAAGAAATAAAGAAGAAGCAGTGGAAGAAGAAGAAGGAGAAGAAGAAGAAGAAAAAGTGGAGGGAAGATGAAGAAGAGGAGGAAAAAGAAGAAGAAGAAGAAGTAGAAGAGAGTAGAAGAAGAAGAAGAAGAAGAGAAACAGGAAGAGAGGAAGGAGAAGAAGAGGACAAAGAAGAAGAGGAAGAAAGCACAAGAATAAAAAGAATGAGAAGAAGGAGAAGAAGAAAAAGAAGAATAAGATGAAGAAAAATAAGAAGACCAAAAAGAAGGTGTGAAGAAGAAGAGGAAGAAGAAGAAGAAGAAGAAGAAGAAGTAGAAAAAAAGAAGAAGAAGAAGTGGAAGATGAAGAAGAAGAAGAAGAAGACAGAAGATCGAAAGAGGAAATGAAGGAAGAAGACAAGAAGAAGATGATGATGGATGATGAAGAAAAACAAGAAGAAGTAGAGACAGAAGTCGAACAAGAAGAAGAAGGAGATGAAGTAGAAGAAGAAGAAGAAGAAGAAGAAGAAGAAGAAGTAGAAGAGAAGAAGAAGAAGAAAAGAAGAAGTTGATGATGATGATGATGAAGAGGAAGAAGAAGAAGAAGTAAAAGAAGAACAAGAACAATTAGAAGAAGAAGAGATGAAGAAGAAGAAGAAGAGATGAAGTAGAAGAAGAAGAAGAAAAAGAAGTTGAAGAAGAAGAAGAGGAAAAAGAAAAATAAGAAGAAGAAGAAGAAGTTGAGGAAGAAGAAGAAGAGGAAGAT
>JAIUJO010001203.1:32500-40000 GCA_023846275.1 Vanilla planifolia | reverse complement strand
GAAGAGAAAAAGGAAGAAATAGATGAAGAAGAAGAAGAAGAAGAAAAAGAGGAGGAAGAAGAAGAAGAAGAAGAAGAAGAAGAAGAGGAAGAAGGGGAAGAAGAAGAAGAAGAAATAGAATAAGAAGAAGAATAAAAGCCAGGAAGAGATAAAGAAAAAGAAGGAAAGGAAGAAGAAGAAGAAGAAGAAGAACAAGAAGAAGAACAAGGAGGAAGAGGAGCTAGAAGATGTAGAAGTAAAAGTAGATGAAGTAAAAGAAGGCAAAGATGAAGAAAAGAAGAAGAACAAGAAGAAGAAGAAGATGATGATGATGATGATGATGAAGATGATGACGACGATGATGAAGAAGAAGAAGAAATAGATGTAGTAGAAAGAGAAGAAGAGGTAAAAGATGTAGAAGGATAAGAAAGAGAAGTTGAATGAGAAGGACAAGAAGAAGTACAAACAGAAGTAGAAAAAGGAAAAGAAGAAGATGAAGAAGAAAAAGAAGCAGAAGAGGGGGAAGAAGAAGAAGAAAAAGAAGATGCAAAAGAAGAAGAAGATGAAGAAAAAAAGAACAAGAAGTAGAAGAAGAAATAGAAGAAGAAGAAGAAGGTGAAGGTGAAGAAGAAGAAAAAGATGATGATGACGATGAGGAAGAAGTAAAAGAAGAAGAAGAAGAAGGGGAAGAATAAGAGGAAGAAGTAGAAGTAGAAGAAGATGATGAAGAAAAAGAAGAAGGAGAAGATGAAGATGGAGAAGATGAAGTAGATATAAAAGAATAGTAAGAAGAAGAAGAGGAAGGATAAGAAGAAGAAGAAGAGGAAAGAGAGAAGAAGAAGAAGACAAAGAAGAAGAGTAAGGAGAAGAAGATGATGTACTAGAACAAGTAGAATAAGAAGACGAAGAAGAAGAAGAAGAAGGAGAAGAAGAAGAAGCAGATGAAGAAGAAGTGGAAGAAGAAGTAAAAGGATTACAAGAAGAAGAAGAAGAAGAAGAAGAAAAAGAAGAAGTAGAAGAAGAAGAAGAAGATGATTATGATGATCAATAGAAAGAAGAAGAAGAAGAATAAGAAGAAGAAGAAGAAGTAGAAGAAAGGGAAGAGGAAAAGAAGTTGAAGAAGAAGAACAACAAGAACAAGAAGAAGAATAAGAAGAAAAAGAAGAAGAAGAAGAAGAAGAGAAGAAAAAGAAAATGAAGAGGTGGATGAAGAAGAAGTAGAAGAAGAAGGAGAGGAAAAAGAACAAGATGAAGAAGAAGAAGAAGAAGAAGAAGATTAAGAAGAGTTGGAAGAAGAAGACAATGAAGAAGAAAGAGGAGAAGAAGAAGAACACAAAGATGTAGAAGAAGAAGAAGAAGAAGAAGAATAAGTAGAATAAGATTAAAAAGAAGAGGAAGTAGAAGAAGAAGAAGAAGAAGAAGAAGAAGGAGGAGGAGGAGGAGGAGAAGAAGAAAATGGCGAAGAAGAAGAAGAAAAGGATGATGATGATGATAACGATGATGATGATGTAGAGGAAGAAGAAGAAAAAGAAGAAGCAAAAGAAGGAGGAAGAGGGGAGGAGGAAGTAGAGGAAGAAGAAAAAGAAGAAGGAGAAGAGGAGGATGGTGATGGTGAAGAAGAAGAAGAAGAAGATGAGGAAGTAGTAGTAGCAGAAGAAGAAAAAGAAGAAGAAGAAGAACAAGAAGAAGAAGTGGAAGATGAAGAGGAAGAAGAAGAAGAAAAAGAAGAAGAACAAGAAGAAGAAGAAGAAAAAGATGAAGAAGACAAAGAAGAGGAAGAAGAAGAAGAAGATGTTGAAGAAGAAGAAAAAAAAAGAAGTAGAAGTAGAGGAGGAAGAAGAACAAGAAGAAGAAGTAGAAGAAGAAGTAGAAGAAGCAGAAGAAGAAGAAGAAGAGGAGGAGGAAGAAGAGGAGGAAGAAGAAGATGATGAAGAAGAAGAAGAAGAAGTGGAAGAAGAAGAGGAAGCAAAAGTGGAAGTAGAAGAAGGAGAAGAAAAAGATGTGGAAGAGAAGTAAAAGAGTAACAAGAAGAAGAAGAAGTATAAGAAGAAGAAGGAGAATTAGAAGAAGAAGAAGAAGAAGAAGTAGAAGAATATGAAGAACAAGAAGAAGAAGAAGAAGAAGGACAAGAATAAGAAGAAGAAGAAGAAGAAGAATTAGTGGAAGAAAAAGAGGAAGAAGAAGGGGAAGAAGAAGAAAATGAAGAGGAAGAAAAAAAAGAAGAAGAAGAAGAAGAAGAGGAAGAACAAGAACAAGAACAAGAAGAAAAGAAGTAGTAGAAGAAGAAGAAGAAGATGAAGAAGAAGAAGAAGAAGAAGAAAGAGAAGTTGTAGAGGAAGCAAAAGTAGAAGAGGAAGAAGAAGAAGAAGAAGACAAAGATGTAGAAGAATAAGAGGAGGAAAAGGTAAAAGAGAAAGAAGGAGAAGAAAAAGAAGAAAAAGATGTAGAAGAAGGGGAAGAAGAAGTATAAGAAGAAGAAGATGAGGAG
Source organism: Vanilla planifolia (assembly GCA_023846275.1). Classification (NCBI taxonomy): domain Eukaryota; kingdom Viridiplantae; phylum Streptophyta; class Magnoliopsida; order Asparagales; family Orchidaceae; genus Vanilla; species Vanilla planifolia. Next base: position 37,533 of record JAIUJO010001203.1, on the reverse strand, counting down.
GAGGAAAAAGAAGAAGTAGTAGGAGTGGAAGAAGAAGTAAAAGAAGAAAAAGAAGAAAAAGGAGAAGATGAAAAAGAAGAAGAAGAAAAAGAATAGGAAGAAGAAGAAGAAAGCAACAAGAAGAGTAAGAGAAAAAGAAGAAGAGGAAGAAGAAGAAATAGAAGAGGAAGAACAAACAGTAATAGAAGAAGAAGATAAAGAACAAGAAGAAGAAGAAGAACAAGAAGGAGAAGGAGAAGATGAAGAAGAAGAAGATGGAGAAGAAGAAGAAGAAGAAGAAGAAGGATAAGACGAAGGAGTAGAGGAAGAAGAATGAGAAGAAGGAGAACAAAGAGAAGAAGAAGCAGAAGAAGAAGAGGAAGAAGAGAAAGAAGAAGACGAAGAAGAAGAAGAAGAAGAAGAGGAAGAAGATGATGAAGAAGAAGAAGAAGAAGACTATGATAATGTTGAGGAAGAAGAACTAGAAGAAGAAGAAGAAGATGAAGTAGGGGAAGATAAGGAAGAAGAAAGAGCAAAAGAAGAAGGAGAAAAAGGAGTGGAAGGGAAAAAAGATGAAGACAAAGATGAAGAAGAAGAGAAGAAGAAGAAGATGAAGAAGAAAAAGGAGGGGAGGAAGAGGGAGAAGGAGAAGGTTTAGAAGAAGAAGACAAGGAAGGAGATGGAGAAGAAGAAGAAGAAGAAGAAGAAGTAGATGTAAAAGAAGAAGGAAAAGAAGAAGAACAAGAACAAGAAAAACAAGGTGATGGTGATGCTAAAAAAGAAGGAGAGGTCGAAGAGCAAGAGAATGAAGTGGAAGGAGAAGAAGAAGAAGAGGAAGAAGATCAAGATGAAGAAGCAGAAGAAGACGTAGAAGAAGTTGAAGAAGGTGAAGAAGGAGGAGAAGGAGGAGGAGGAGGAGGAGGAGGAAGAGGAGGAGGTGGAGGAGGATAAGAAGAAGAAGAAGAAGAACATTATGATGATGATGATGATGAAGAGGAAGAAGAAGAAGAAGAAGATGATGATGAAGAAGAAGAAGAAGGAAAGGAGGAGGAAGGACGACAACAAGAAGAAGAATAAATAGATGAAGAAGAAGAAGAAGAAGAAGGTGAAGTAGATGGAGAAGAAGAAGAGCAGAAAGAAGTAGAAGATGAGGAAGAAGAAGAAGGAGAAGAAGGAGGAAGAGAAGGAGGAGGAGGAGGAGGAGAAGAAGAAGAAGAAGAAGAAGAAGAAGAAGAGGAGGAAGATGTAGCAAAAGAAGAAGAAGAAGAAGAGGAAGAGGAAAAAGAAGAAGAAGAAGAAGAAGATAAAGTTGAAGATGTCGAAGAGGTAAGAAATGAAGAAGAAGAAGAAGAAGAAAAAGAAAAAGAAGTAGAAGAAGAATAAGAAGAAGTAGAAGAAGAATAAGAAGAAGTAGAAGGAGAAGAAGCAGAAGAAGAAGACGAAGAAAAAGATGAAGAAGAGGAAGAAGTAGTAGAAGAAGAAGATGAAGAAAAAGTAAAAGAAGAAGAAGAACAAAACAAAGGAGAAGAAGAAGAAGAAGTAAAAGACAAAGACGTAGAAGAATGAGAGGAGGAAAAGGTAGAAGAGAAAGAAGAAGAAGAAGAAGAAGAAGAAGAAGAAGAAGAAGATGTAGAAGAAGGGGAAGAAGAAGAAGATGAGGAGGAGGAAAAAGAAGAAGAAGAAGTAGAAGAAGTGGAAGAAGAAGTAAAAGAAGAAAAAGGAGAAGATGAAAAAGAAGAAGAAGAAGAAAAACAACAAGAAGAGAAAGAGAAAAAGAAGAAGAGGAAGAAGAAGAAGAGGAAAAAGAAGAAGAAATAAAAGAGGAAGAACAAAGAGTAATAGAAGAAGTAGAAGAAGAAGATAAAGAACAGGAAGAAGATGAAGAGCAAGAAGGAGATGGAGAAGATGAAGAAGAAGAAGATGGAGAAGAAGAAGAAGAAAAAGAAGAAGAAGAAGAAGAAGAAGAAGAAGAAGAAGGATAATACGAAGAAGAAGGAGTAGAGGAAGAAGAATGAGAAGAAGGAGAACAAAGAGAAGAAGAAGCAGAAGAAGAAGAAGAAGAAGAAGAAGAAGAAGAGAAAGAAGAAGACGAAGAAGAAGATGAAGAAGAAGATGATGAAGAAGAAGAAGAAGATGATGATGATGAGGAAGAAGAACTAGAAGAAGAAGAAGAAGAAGAAGAAGATGAAGTAGGGGAAGAAGAGCAAGAAGAAAGAGTAGAAGAAGAAGAAGGAGAAGAAGAATTGGAAGGGGAAAAAGAAGAAGAGAAAGATGAAGAAGAAGAAGGGAAGAAGAAGATGATGAAGAAGAAAAAGGAGTGGAGGAAGAGGGTGAAGAAGAAAAAGGAGGGGAGGAAGAGGGAGAAGAAGACAAGGAAGGAGATGGAGAAGAACAAGAAGAAGAAGAAGTAGAAGTAGAAGAAGAAGGAAAAGAAGAAGAAGAAGAACAAGAAAAACAGGATCATGGTGATGCTAAAAAAGATGAAGAGGTTGAAGAGCAAGAGAATGAAGAGGAAGGAGAAGAAGAAGATGAGGAAGAAGAAGAAGAAGAAGAAGAAGAAGAAGAAGAAGAATACGTAGAAGAAGTTGAAGAAGATGAACGAGGAGGAGGAGGAGGAGGAAGAGGAGGAGGAAGAGGAGGAGGAGGAGGAGGTGGAGGAGAAGAAGAAGAAGAAGAACATTATGATGATGATGATGATGAAGAGGAAGAAGAAGCAGAAGAAGAAGAAGAAGAAGAAGAAGAAGATGATGATGATGATGAAGTAGAAGAAGGAAAAGAGGAGGAATGATGACAAGAAGAAGAAGAAGAAATAAAAGAAGAAGAAAAAGAAGAAGAAGAAGAAGAAGAAGAACAGAAAGAAGAAGAAGAAGAGGAAGAAGAAGAAGAAGGAGAAGGAGGAGGAAGAGGAGGAGGAGAAGAAGAAGAAGAAGAAGAAGAAGAAGAAGAGGAAGAAGATGTAGCAAAAGAAGAAGCAGACGAAGAGAAGGAGGAAAAAGAAGAAGAAGAAGAAGAAGAAGAAGAAAAAGTTGAAGATATCGAAGATGTAAGAAATGAAGAAGAAGAAAAAGAAGAAGAGGAAGAAAAAGAAGAAGAGGAAGAAAAAGAAAAAGAAGTAGAAGTAGAAGAAGAAGAATTAGAAGGAGAAGAAGGAGAAGAAGAGGAAGAAAAAGATGAAGAGGAAGAAGAAGAAGGAGAAGAAGATGAAGAAAAAGTAAAACAAGATGAAGAATAGGACGAAGGAGAAGAAGAAGAAGATTAATAATAATAAGATGAAGAAAAGAAGCAGAGGAAAGCAAAGAAGAAGAAGAAGAAGAAGAGGAAGAAGAAGAAGAAGAAGAGGAGGAGGAAGAAGAGTAAGAGGAGAAGGAAGAGGAAGAAGCAGACAAATAAAAAGAACTAGAAGAAGAAGGTGGAGAAGAAGTAGTAGTAGTGGTAGTGGAAGAGGAAGAAGAAAAAGAAGAAGATAAAGAAGAAGAAAATGTAGAAGAAGAAGAGGAAGAAGAAGAAGATGATGATGAAAAAGAAGAAGAAGAAAGATAAGATGAAGAAGAAGATGAGGAAGAAAAAGTGGAAGAAGAAGAAGAAGAATAATAATAATAATAATAAGAAGAATAAGAATAAAAAAAAGAAGAAAAACATGAGAAGGAAGAAGAAGAAGAAAATGAGGAAGAAGAGGAAGTGCGAGAGCAAGAAGAAGCAAAAAAAAAAGAAGATGAAAAAGAACAAGAAGAAGAAAATGAAGTAGAAGAAGAAGTAGAAGAAGGAGAAGATGAAGAGGAGGGGGAGGAGGAAGAAGAAGAAGAAGAAGAAGAAGAAGGTGATGATGATGATGATGATGATGAAGAAGATGAGGAAGAAGAAGAAGAAGAAGAGAAAGGAGAAGAACAAGTAGTAGTAGTAGAAGAAGAAGAAGAAGATGGAGAAGAAGAAGAACAAGGAGAAGAAGAAGAAGAAGAAGAAAAAGATGAGGAAGAAGCTAATGATAAAGAACAAGAAGAAGAAGAAGTAGAACAAGAAGAAGAGAAGAAGAAGATGTGGAACAAGAACACAAAGAGGAAGAGGAAGAAGAAGAGAAAGAATAAGAACAAGAAGAAAAAGGAGAAGCAGACAAAGATTGAGAAGAAGAAGCTGAAGAAGTAGTAGAAGAAGAAGAAGAAGAAGAAGAAGAGAAGAGAAGAAGAAGAACAAGAAGAAGAAGAAAAAGAAAAAGAAGAAGTAGAAGTAGAAGAAGACATAGAAGAGAAAGAGGAAGAAAAAGAGGAAGAAGATGATGAAGAAGGTGAAAAAGAAGGTGAAGAAGAAGAAGAAGAAGAAGAAGATGAGGACGAGAAAGAAGAAGAAGAAGAAGAAGACATGAAAGAAGAAGAAGACAAGGAATAAGTAGAGGAAGAAGAATAAGAAGAAGAAGAACAAGAAGAAGTAAAAGGAGCAGAAGAAGAAGTAGAAGAAGAAGAAGAAAAAGAAGTGGAAGAGGAAGATGAAAAAGAAGTAGAAGACGAAGAGGAAGAGGAAAAAGAAGAAGAAGAAGTAGAAGAAGAAGAACGAGAAGGAGAAATAAAAGAAGTAGAAAAAAAAGAAGAAGAAGGAGGGGGAGAAGAAGAAGAAGAAGAAGAAGAAGAAGCAGTAGAAGGAGACAGGAAGGAGAAAAAGAAGTAGAAGAAGTGGAAGAAAAGAGAGGAGGAGAAGAAGAAGAAGAAGAAGAAGAAGAAGTTGAAGAAGAAGATGTAGAAGAAGGCAAAGAAGAAAAAGAAGAAAAAGAAGAAAGAGAAGAAGTTGAAGAAGAAGGAGAGGATGCAGTTGTAGTAGTAGTTGTAGAAGAAGAAGAGGAGGAAGAAGAAGAAGAAGAAGAAGGAGAAGAAAGAGGAGGAGAAGGAGGAAGAGGAAGAGAAGAACAAGAAGAAGAAGAAGTAGAAGATGAAATGAAGAAGAAGAAGAGGTGGAAGAAGAACAAGGACAAGAAGAGGAAAGAAAGGAAGAAGAAGTAGAAGAAGAAGATGAAGAAGAAGAAGAAGAAGAGGAGGAGGATGTAGAAGAAGGAGAAGAAGTAAAAGAAG
>JAIUJO010001203.1:10000-12500 GCA_023846275.1 Vanilla planifolia | reverse complement strand
GACGTAGAAGAACAAGAAGAAGGAGAAGATGGAGAAGAAGAAGAAGAAGAAGATGATGAACATGAAGAAGAAGAAGAAGGAGAAAACGAGAAGGAGAAGAAGAAGTTGAAGAAGACAAAAAGGAGGAAGAAGAAGAAGACGAATGAGAAGACGAAGAAGAAGAAGAAGAAGAAGAAGAGCAAGAAGAAGAGGAAAAAGAAGAGGAAGAAGAAGAAAAAGAAGATGTGGAAGAAGAAGAAGAAGAAGGAGAATAAGAAGAATAAGAAAAAGAGGGAGAAAAAGAAGAAGAAGATGGAGAATATTAGAAGAAAAAGAAGAAGAAGAAAAAGATGAAGAAGAAGAAGTGGAAGAAGAAGAAGGAGAAGACGAAGGAGAAGAAGAAGTAGAAGTAGAAGAAGAAGAAGAAGAAGAAGAAGAAGAAAAAGAAGAAGAGGAAGAAGAAGAGTAAAGAGAAGAAAAAGAATAATAAAAAGAAGAAGAAAAAGAGAAAGAAGAAGAAGAAGAAGCAAAAGAATAAGAAGAAGGAGAAGACGAAGAAGAAGAAGAAAAAGAAGAAGAAGAAGGAGAAGAAGATGGGGAAGAAGAAGAAGAAGAAGAAAAAAAGAAAAAGAAGAAGTAGTAGATGAAGAAGAAGAAGACAAAGAAGAAGAAGAAGAAGAAGAAGAAGGAGAAAAGGAAAAATAAGAAGTAGTGGATGAAGGAGAAGAAGAAGACAAAAAAGAAGAACAAGAAGATGAAGAAGAAGTGGAAGAGGAAAATGAAGATGAAGAAGTAGAAGAAGAAGAAGAGAAGAAGAAGAAGAAGAAGAACTAGAAGAAGAATAATAAGTAGGAGAAGGAGGAGAAGAAGAAGAAGAGGATGTAGAAGAAAATGAAGAAGAAGAAGAAGAAGAAAATGAAGTAGTTCAACAAAAAGAAAAAGAAGAAGAACCTGAAGAGGAAGAAGAAGAAGTAGAAGTAGAAGAAGAAGAAAAAAAAGACAAACAAGAAAAAGAAGTAGTGGAAGAAGATCAAGAAGATGGACTGGAAGGAGAAGAAGAAGAAGATGATGATGATGAAGGAAAGGAAGATGAAGGATAGGAAGAAGAAGAAGAAGAAGAGGAAGAAAAAGTAGAAGAAGAACAGGTAGTAGTAGCAGAAGAAGAAGAAGAAAGTAGAGAAGAAGAAGAAGAAGAAGAGCAAAGAGAAGAAGAAGAAGAAGAAAAAGAAGAAGAAGATGAAGAAGAAGTGGAAGAGGAAAATTAGGAAGAAGAAGAAGAAGAAGAAGAGTAGAAGAAGAAGAAGAAGAAGAAGAAGAAGAATAAGAAGAAGAAGCAGAGGAAGAAGAAGAAGAAGAAGGAGATGGAGTAGAAGAAGAAGAAGAAGAAGAGAAAGAAAAAGAAAATGAAGAAGAAGAAGAAGAAGAAAATGAAGAAGAAGTTCAACAAAAAGAAAATAGAAGTAGAAGAAGTAGAAGAAGAAGAGGAAGAAGAAGATGAAGAAGTAGAAGAAGAAGAAAAGGACAAATAAGAAGAAGTAGTGAAAGAAGATCAAGAAGATGGAGAAGGAGAAAAAGAAGAAGAAGATGATGAAGATGGAGAAGAAGAAGAAAATAGAGAAGAAAAAGAAGAAGAAGAGCAAAGGGAAGAAGATGAAGAAGAAGAAGAAGAAGATGAAGAGGAAGATGAAGAAAAATTGGGAGAGGAGGATGTGGAAGAAGAAGAAGATAAAGTAGCAGACAAAGAAGAAGAATAAGTAGATAAAGTATCAGAAGAAGTAGTAAAAGGCGAAGAAGAAGAAGAAGGAGAAGAAGAAGAAGAAGTAGAAGAAGAAGAAGAAGAAGTAGAAGAAGAAGAAATAAAAAAAGAGGAAGATCGAGTAGGAGGAGGAGGAGGAGGAGGAGGAGTAGTAGTAGAAGAAGAAGAATATGAAGTAGAAGAATAAGAAGAGTAAGAAGGAGAAGAAGAAGAAGAAGTAGATGAAGAAGAAGAAGTAATAGAAGAAGAAGAAATAAAAGAAGAGGAGGATGGAGTAGGAGGAGGAGGAGGAGGAGTAATAGTAATAGAAGAAGAAGAATAAGAAGTAGAAGAATAAGAAGAAGCAGAAGAGGAAGAGGAAGATGAAGAGAAAGAAGAAGGGGAAGAAGAAGAAGAAGTGAAAGAAGAAGAAGAAGAAGAAGAAGAAGTAGAAGAAGAAGAAGAAAAAGAAGAAGTAGAGGTAGAAGAAGAAGAAGAACAAGAACAAGAAAAAGGAGGACAAGAAGAAGAAGAAGAAGAAGATGAGAAGAAGGATGATGATGATGAAGAAGAAGAAGAAAAATAGTTATGAGAAGAAAAAGAAGAAGGAGAAAAAGAAGGAGAAGAGGAAGGAGAAGAAGTAGAGACGAGGAAGAAGTAGTAGTAGAAGAAGATGAAGAGGAAGAAGGAGAAGAATAAAAGAAGAAGAAGAACAAGAGGAAGAAGAGGAAGAGGAAAGAGAGAAGAAGAAGAAGTAGAAGTAGAAGAAAAAGAATTGGAAGTAGA
>JAIUJO010003472.1:47500-54868 GCA_023846275.1 Vanilla planifolia | reverse complement strand
CTTCTTTTTCTTCTATTCTCCTTCTTCTTTGTCTTATTAATATTGTTATTATTATTATTATTATTATTATTATTATTATTATTATTATTATTATTGTTATTATTCCTCTTCTTCTTCTTCTATTTCTTCTTCATCTCCTTCCTCTTATTCTTCTTCTTCTTCTTCTTCTTCTTGTTTTTTCTAATTCTTCTTCTTCTTCTTCTTTTTCTTCTATTTCTTCTTTCTTGTCCTCTTCTTCTTCTTCCTCTACTTCTTCCACCTCCTCTTCTTCTCCTCCTTCTTCTCCTTCTTCTTATTCTTCTTCTTCTTCTTCTTTTTCTTGTTCCTCTTCTTCTTCTTCTTTCTTCTTCCTCCTCTTCTTCTTATTCTTCTTCTCCTCCTCCTCCTCCTCCTCCTCCTCCTCCTCTTTCCTCTCCTTCTTTCTCCTTCTTTTTCTTCATCTTCTTCTTCTTCTTATTTTCTCCATCATCTAACTTTTTTTCTTTAGGTTTTTCTTCTTTTTCTTCTTCTTCTTCTTCTTCTTATTTTTCACTTCCCGTTTCTTCTTCATCATCTCCTTCTTCTTCTTCTTCTACTACTTTTTCTCCTTCTTCTACTTCCTCATCTTTTTCTTCTTCTTCTTCTTCATCTTCTTCCTCTTCTTCTTCTTATTCTTCTTCCTCTTCTTCTTCCTCTTCCTCTTCTTCTTCTTAATCTTCTTCTTTTTCTTCTTTTCCTTCTTCATCTTCTTCGTCCTCCTCTTCTTCAACATCATTATCATCATCATCATCTTCTTCTTCTTCTTGTTCTTCTTGTTCTACTTCTTCTTCTTTTTTTTCTTCACCATCTTCTTCTTATACTTCTCTGCTTCTTCTTCATCGCCATCTTTTTCTCCTTCTTCAAATTATTTTTTTCTTCTTGTTCTTCTTCATCTTCTACTTTCTCTTTTCCTCTTCCTCTTTTTCTTCTTCTTCTACAACTACTACTACAACTACTTATTTTTCATCTTCCTGTTCTTCTTCCTCTTCTTCTCCTTCTCTTTCTTCTTCATCTACTTTTTTTCTCCTTCTTCATCTTCTTCTTGTTCTTCTTCATCTTCTTCTCCTTCCCTTTCTTCCTCTTCTTCTTCCTCTTCTTCTTCCTCTTGTTCTTCTTCTTCTTCTTATTTTTCTTCCTCATCTTTGTTCTCTTCTTCTACTTGTTCTTCTTCTTCTCCTTCTTCTCCAAATTTTTAATCTTCTACTTCTTCTTTTTCCCCTTCCTCTTCTTCTACTTCTTCCACTTCTATTTCTTCTTCTTCTTCTTCTCCTTCTCCTCCTCCTTCTTCTTCTTCTTCTTTGTCTTCTTCTTCTTCTTCTTCTTCTTCTTCTTCTTCTCCTTCTTCTCCTTCATCTAATTGTTCTTCTTCTTCTTCTTCTTCTTCTTCTGCTTCTTCTTCTTCTTCTTCCTCTTCTTTTTTTTCTTCTACTTCTTCTTTTTCTTTTTTTCTTCTTCTACTGCTTTATCTTCATCATCTTCTTCTTCTACTTCTTCTTCTCCTTCTTCACCTTCTGGTTCCCCTTCTAATTCTTTTAATTCTTCTTCTTCTTCTGTTTCATCTTCTTCTTTGTCTTCTTCATCTTCTTTTTCTTCTTCTTCTTCTTCTTCTTCTTTATCTTCCTCTCCCTCTCCTTCTTCCACTTCTTATTCTTTTTCATCTTGCTCTTCTTCTTCTTATTCTTCTCCTTCTTCTTCCTCTTTTATTTTTTCTTGTTCTTCTACTTTTTCTTCTTCTTCTTCTTCTTCTTCTACTTCCTTTTGATCTTCTACATTTTCTTCTTCTTCTTCTTCTTCTCCATTTCATTTTTCTTCTTCTTCTTCTTGTCCTTCTCCTCTTCCTCTCCCTCCTCCTCCTTCTCCACCTCCTCCTTCTTCTTCTCATTTTCTTCAACTTTTTCTTCTCGTTCATCTTGTTTTTCTACTTCTTCTTCATCATCTTCTTGAAATTCTTCTCCATCTTTTTCTTCCTCTTCTTCTTCTTCGTCTTGTTCTTCTTCTTCGTCATATTCTTCTCCTTCGTCATATTCTTCTTCTTCATTGTCTTCTTCTTCTTCTCCTTCTCCTTCTCCTTCTTCTTCTACTTCTTCTTTTTCTTCCTCTCTATCTTCTTCTACTTCTTCTTCTTCTTTTTCTTCTTCTTCTTCTTCTTCTATTTCTTCTCCTTCTTCTTCTTCTCATCCTCCTCCTTCTTCTCTTTCTTCTTCTTCTTCTTATTCTTCTTCTTGTACTTCTTCTTCTTCTTCTTTTCTTCTTCTTCTTCTTCTTCTTTTTCTTCTTCTTCTTCTACTTCTCCTTATCATTCTTCTTCTTCTTGCACTTCTTCTTCTTCTTTTTCTTCTTCTTCTTCTTCTTCTTCTTCATCATCACCACCATCTTCATCCTCTTCTCTTTTTTCTTATTCTTCTTCATGTTCTTCTTCTTCTCCTCCTCCTTTTTCTACTTCTTCTTCTCTTTCTCATTTTTCTTCTTCTTCTCCTTCTTCTTCTTCTTGTCCATCTTCTTCCTATTCTTTTTTCTTCTTCTTCTTCTTCTTCTTCTTCTTCTGCTTCTTCTCTTCTTCTTCTTTCTTTTTCTTCTTCTTCTTCTTCTTCTTCTTCTTCTTCTTCTTCTTCTTCTTCTTCTTTATCTTCTTCTACTTCTTCTTCTTCACCTTCTTCTTCATCATCTTCATCATCAACTTCTTCCTTTTCCTCTTCTTCTTCTTCTCTTTCGATTTCTTCTTCATCTTCTTCTTCTTCTATATCTTCTTCTTCATCTTCTATATCTTCTCTTCTTCTTCATCTCGTTCTTCTCATTTTTCTTCTTCTTCTTCTTATCATCTTCTTCTTCTTCTACTTCTCCTCCTCTTCATTTTTCTTCTTCTTCTTCTTCTTCTTCTTCTTATTGTTCTGATTCTTTTTCTTCTTCTTCTTCTTCTTTTATCTTCCTCTTTTTTATCTTCTTTGTCTTCTATCCTCCTTCTTTGTTTTATTAATTATTATTATTATTATTCTTATTATTATTATTATTATTGTTTTTGTTGTTATTATTCCTCTTCTTCTTTTCTTAATTCTTCTTCCTCTCCTTCCTCTTCTTCTTTTTCTTCTTCTTCTTCTTCTTCTTCTTCTATTTCTTCTTCCTTTTCCTCTTCTTCTTCTTCTTCTTCCACCTCTTCTTCTTCTCCTCCTTCTTCTTCTCCTTATTATTATTATTCTTCTTCTTCTTTTTCTTGTTCCTCTTCTTCTTCTTGTTCCTCCTCCTCCTTTTCCTCCGTCTCTTTCCTCACCTTCTTCTCCTTCTTTTTCTTCATCTTCTTCTTCTTCTTCATTTTCTCCATCATCTAACTTTTCCTCTTTAGGTTTTTCTTCTTTTTCTTCTTCTTATTATTATTTTTCACTTCCTATTCTTCTTCATCATCTCCTTCTTCTTCTTCTTCATCTTCTTCTTCTTCTTCATCTTCTTCTTTTGCTTCGTCTCCTTCTTCATCTTCTTCGTCTTCCTCTTCTTCAACATCATTATCATCATTATCAACATCTTCTTCTTCTTCTTCTTCTACTTCTTTTTCTACTCCATCTTCTTCTTATATTTTCTTCTACTTCTTCTTCATCGCCATCTTTTTCTCTTGCTTCTAATTATTTTTTTCTCCTTGTTCTTCTTCATCTTCTACTTACCCTTCTTCCTCTTCCTCTTCTTCTTCTTCTTCTTCTTCTTCTACTGCTACTACTACAACTACTGCAACTACTTCTTTTTTCATCTTCCTCTTCTTCTTCCTCTTCTTCTTCTTCTTCTTCTTTACTTTCTTCTTCATCCTCTTTTTTTTTCTCTTTCTTCGTCTTCTTCTTGTTCTCCTTCTTCTTCTTCTCCTTCCCCTTCTTCCTCTTCTTCTTCCTCTTCTTCTTTGTCTTGTTCTTCTTCTTCTTCTTTTTTCTTCTTCTTCTTCTTCATGTTTGTCCTCTTCTTCTAGTTGTTCTTCTTCTTCTTGTTCTTGTTCTTCTTCTTTTAACATTTCCTCTTCTTCTTCTTCATCTTCATCTTCTTCTACAAATTTTTATTCTTCTACTTCTTCTTTTTCCCCTTCCTCTTCTTCTACTTCTTCCACTTCTTTTTCTTCTTCTTCTCCTTCTCCTTCTCCTTCTTGTTCTTCTTCTTCTTCTTCTTCTTCTTCTTTGTCTTCCTCTGCTTCTTCTTCTTCTTCTTCTTCTTCTCAATCATCTACTTGTTCTTCTTCTTCTTCTTCTTCTTCTTCTTCTTCTTTCTCTTCTTATTTTTCTTATGCTTCTTCTTTCTTTTTTTCTTCTTCTACTTCTTCATCTTCTTCATCTTCTTCTTCTACTACTTCTTCTTCACCTTCACCTTCCCCTTCTTCTTCCAACTTTTCTTCTTCTTCTTCTTCTTCCACTTATCTTCTTGTTCTACTACATCTTTTTCTTCTTCTTCTTCACCTTCTTCTACTTTCTCCTTTTGAACTTCTTCTTTTTCGTTATCTTCTTCTTCTTCTGCTACTTCTCCTTCTTCCTCTTCTTCTTTCCATTTTTCTTCTTCTTTTTCATTTACTTCTTCATTTTCATTCTTCATCTTCTTCCTCATCTTCTTCGTCTTCTTCTTCTTCTTCTTCTTCTTCCTATTCTTCTTCCTCTTTACCTTCTTCTTCTACTTCTTCTCCTTCTCCTCCTCCTCCTTCGTTTTCTTCATTTACAACTACTACTACTACTTTTTCTCCTACTTCTTTTTCTTCTTCCTCTACTTCTTCTTCTTTTTTCTTTCTCTTTTTTTCCTTTTCTTCTTTTCCTCCTTTTTCTTCTTCTCCTTCTTCAACCTCTTCTTCTTCTTTTACTACTTCTCCTTCCCTTTCTTCCTCTTTTTCTTATTCTTTTTATCCTTTTTCTTCTGATTCATCTACTTCTTCTTCTTCTTTTTCATCATCTTTTTACTTATTATTATTGTTATTATTATTATTATTATTATTTTTGTTATTATGATTATTATTCTTGTTCTTCCTCTCTTCTACTTCTGCTTCTTCCACTTCCTCTTCTTCTTCATCTCTTTTCCCTTCTTCATCTTCTTCTTCCTCTTCTTCTTCTAATTCTTCTTCTTCAGTTTCAACTTCTTCTTTTTTGTCCTCTTCATCGTCTTCTTCTTCTTCTTCTTCTTCATTTTCTTCTTCTCTCCCTCTCTTTCTTCTTCTTCTTCTTAATCCTTTTTCTTCTTGTTCTTCTTCTTCTTATTATTATTCTTCTTCTTCCTCTTCTATTTTTTCTTATTCTTCTACCTTTTCTTCTTCTTCGTCGTCTTATTCTTCTTCTTGTCCTTCTCCATTTCCTCTTACTTCTCTTTCCGTTGCCTTCTTCTCTGTCTTCTTCTTCTCATTTTCTTCTTGTTCTTTCTCAGTAACCTTCAACTTCTTCTTCTCATTGCTCTTATTTTTTCTTCATCTTCATCATTTTTTTTCTCTTCTTCTCCATCTTTCTTCTTCATTGTTATATTCTTCTTCTTCATCATCATCTTCTTCTTCTTCTTCTTCTTTTTCTTCTTCTTCATCATCATCATCATCATCATATTCTTCTTCTTCTACTTCTTCTTCTTCATCTTTTTCTTCTTCTTCTTCTCCTCCTCCTCCTCCTCCTCCTCCTTCTACTTCTTCTTCTTCAGCTTCTCCTCTGTTTTCTTCTTCTCCTTCTTCTTCTTCTTCTTCTTCTTATTTTCTTCTTCTTCTTTTTCTTCTTCTTCATCTTCTTCTTCTTCTTCCTCTTCTATTCTTCTTCTTCTTATTTTTCTTCTTCTCGTTCTCATTCCTCTTCTTCTTGATCTTCTTCTTCTTCTTCTTCTCCTTCATTTTCTTCCTCTTGTCTTTTTTCTTATTTTTTTTCTTATTCTTCTTCTCCTACTCCTCCTTTTTCTACTTCTTCTTCTTCCTCCTCTTCTTCTTCTCTTTCTCATTCTTCTTCTTCTTCTTCTTCTCCATCTTCTCCTCCTCCACCTTCTTATTCTTCTCCTTCTTCTTCTTCTTGTCCATTTTCTTCGTATTCTTCTTCTTCTTCATCTTCTTCTTCTTCTCTCCACCTTTTTCTTCCTCTTCTTCTCCCTCTTCTTCTTCTTCTTCGTTATCTTTTTCTTCTCAATCATCATCATCATCATCTTCTTCTTCTCCTTCTTTTTCTTCCTATTCTTCTTCTTCTTCCTCCTCTTCTTCCTCTTCTTCTTCTTCTTCTTCTTTCTATTCTACTTCTTCTTTTCCTTTTTCTTCTTTTTCTTTCTTTTTCTTCTTTTTCTTCTTCTTTGTGTTCTTCTTTGTCTTCTTCTTCTTCTTCTTCTTCAACTTCTTCTACTTCTTGCTTTATAGTAGCTTCTTCTTCATCATCTTTATCATCACCTTCTTCTCCTTCTTCTTCTTCTTCTTTTACTACTACTTACTTCTACTTCTTCTTCTTGTTGCTCATCTCATTTTTTCATCATCATCTTCTTCTTCTACTACTACTTCTTCTTCTTCTACTTCTCCTCCTCCTTATATTTCTTCTTCTTCATTATCATCATCATCATCATCATCTTCTTCTTCTTCTTCTTCTTCTTCTTCTTCTCTTCTTCTTCTTCTTCTTCTTTCTTCTTCTTTTCTTCTTTTTTCTTCTTCTTCTTCTTCTAATTTTTCTTCTTTTTCTCCTTCTCCTTTTCTTCTTCTTCTTCCTCCTCCTTCCTCCTCTTCTTCCTCTTTTTCTTCTTCTTCTATCTTCTTTTACTTCTTCTGCTTCTTCTTCTTCTTCTTCTTCTCATTCTCCTTCTTCTTCTTCTTCTTGTCCTTGTTCTTCTTCTTCTTCTTCTTCTACTCCTCCTCCTCCTCCTTCTTCATCTCCCCCTTCTTCTTCTCCTCCTCCTCTTTCTTCTTCTTCTTCTTCTTCTTCTTCTTCTTCTTCTTTTTCTTCTTCTTCTACTTTCTCCTTCTTCTTCTCCTCTTCCTTCTTTTTCTCCTTCTTCTCTTCCTTCTTCTTCTTCTTGTTCTTCTACTTCTTCTTCTTGTTCTTCGTCTTCTTCTTTCCCTCTTCCTCTTCTTCTTCTTGTTCTCCTTCTTCTTCTTCTTCTTCTTCTTCTACTTTTTCTTCTTCGTCTTCTATTTCTTATTCTTCTTCTTCTTCTTTCTACTACTACTACTACTACAATTACTACTTGTAATTCTTCTGCTTCATCTTCTTGTTCTTCTTCTTCTTTTTCTTCTTCTTGATCTTCTTCTTCTCCTTCTTCTTCTTCATCTTCTTCCTCATCCTCTTCTTCTTCTTCTTCTTCTTCTTCTTAGACTTCTTCTTCTTTTGGTTTTTGTTTTTCTACTTCTCCTTCATCTTCTTCTTCTTCCTTCTCTTCCTTACCTTTTTCTTTTTCCTCTTC
>JAIUJO010003472.1:37500-45000 GCA_023846275.1 Vanilla planifolia | reverse complement strand
CCTCCTCTTCTTCTTCTTCTTGTTCATCATCTCCTTCTTCATTTTCTTTTTCTTTTTTCTCATCTCCTTCTTCTTCTTCTCCTTCATCTTCTTTGTCTGCCAATTCTTTTCCTTCTTCTTTTTGTTATTCTTCTTCTTCTTTTGCTTCCTCTTGTTCTTCCTCTGCTTCCACTTCTTTTTCTTTTTCTTCTACTACTAGTACTTGTACTTCTTATTCTTGTTCTTCTTCTCTTCTTTTTCTTCTTCCTATTCTTAGTCTTCTTCTTCTATTACTTCTTTTTTTATTTCTTCTTCTTCTTCTTTCTCTTCTTCTTCTTTTTCTTCTTTTCCTTTTTCTTCTTCTTCTTTTTCTTCTTCTTCCTCTATTTCTGCTTCTTCTTCTTCTTCTTCCTCATCCTCTTATGTTTTCTTCTTCTTTTCTTCTTCTTGTTGTTGTTATTCTTTTTCTCCTTCTTCACCTACTTCTTCTTCTTCTTCTTCTTCTACTTCTTCTCCTTCCACTTCTTCTTCTTCTTCTTCATCTTTATCATCGTCATCTACTTCTTCCTCTCCTTCTTCCTCTTCTTCTTATTCTTGTACGTCTTCTTCTTCTTCTTTATGTTCTTCTTTTTCTTATTATTCTTCTTCTTCTAATTCTTTTTTTTTCTTCTTCTAATTCCTCTTTCTCTTCTTCTTCTTCTTCTTTATCGACTTTTCTTCTTCTACTTCTTCTTTTACTTATTCTTCTTCTTCTTCTTCTTCTTCTTCTTCTTCCTCTTCCTTATGTTCTTTTTCTTCTTCGACTACTTCTTTTTCTTCTTCTTTTTTATCTTCTTCTTCTTCTTCACCTAATTCTTCTTGCTCTTCTTCTTCTGCTTCTCCTTCATCTTATTCTTATTCTTCTTCTTCTCCTCCTCCTCCTCCTCAGCCCTCTATATCCTTCTTCTTCTTCCTATTCTTCTTCTTCTTCATCATCTTCTTTTTCCTCTTCTTCTTCTTCTTCTTCTTCTTCTTCTTCTCCTTCTTCTTTTTCCTCTATTTCTTCTTCGTTTTCTCCTTCTTTTTCTTCTTCTTCTTCTACTTCTTTTTTTCTTCTTTTTCTCTTCTCCTTTTTCTTCTTCTTCTTCTTCTTCTTCCACTTCTTCCTCTACTTCCCTTTCTTCTTCTTCTTCTTTGCTTTTCATCTTCTTTTTCTTCTTCTTCATCTTCTTCTTCTTCTTCTCCTTCCTCCTGCTCCTCTTCTTCTTCTTCTTCTTGTCCTTCATGATTTTCTCCTTCTTCTACTTCGACATCTTCCTTTTCTCCTTCTTCTTTCTATTCTTCTTCTTCATCATATTTTTCTTGTTCTTCATCATCTTCTTATTGCTCTACATCTTCTTCTTCTTCTTCTTTTACTTACACTTCATCATCTTCTTCCTTTTCTTCATCTTCTTCTTTTTCTTCTTCTATATCTTCTTCTGCTTCTTCTCCAGCTTCACCTTCTTCTTCTTCTAGTTCTCCTCCTCCTCCTCCTTTTTCTTCTTCATCTTCTTCTTCTTCTTCTTTTTCTTATTCCTATTTGTCTTCTTCTTCTCCTTCTTCTTCTTCTTCTTCTAGCTCTTCTTCTTCTTCCTCTTCCTCTTCTTCTTCTTCTTCTTCTTCTACTTCTTATTCCTCTTCTTGTTTTTCTCCATCATCTTCTTCTCCTTCATCGTTTTCTTCTTCTTCTTCTTCTTCTTCTTCTTCTTCTTCTTCTTCTCCTTCTTCTTCTTCTCCTTTTTTTCTTCAACTCCTTCTTCTTCTTCTTCTTCTTCTTCATTATCTTCTTCTTCTTCTAGTTCCTATTTTTCTTCTTTTTCTTCTTCATTCTATTATTCTTCTTCTTCTTCTACTTCATCTTATTCATCCTCTTCTTCCTCTTCTCTTCTTCTTCTTCTTCTTCTTTATATTTTTCTTCTTTTCTTCTTCTACTTCCTCTTCTTAATCTTCTTCCTCTTCTTCTTCTTTTTATTATTCCTCT
Source organism: Vanilla planifolia (assembly GCA_023846275.1). NCBI lineage: Eukaryota > Viridiplantae > Streptophyta > Magnoliopsida > Asparagales > Orchidaceae > Vanilla > Vanilla planifolia. The sequence continues at coordinate 43,022 of JAIUJO010003472.1, read as the reverse complement.
TCTTCTACTTCATCTTGTTCTTACTCTTCTTCCTCTTCTTCTTGATCTGCTTCTTCTTCTATTTATCATCTTGTTCTTCTTCTTTTATTCTTTTTTCTTCTTCTTCTTCTTCATCTTCTCATTCTTATTCTTTTTCTCCTTCTTCTTCATCATCTTCTTCTTCTTCTCCTTCTTCATCATCTTCTTCTTCTCCTTCTTCTTTTACTCTTATTCTTCTTCTTTTTCTTCTTCTTCATCATCTTCTTTAATTTCTCCTACTTCATCATCATTTTCTTCCTCTTCTTCTTCTCCTACTTCTTCCACTTGTTCTTCTTCTTCTTTTTCTTCTTCTTCTTCCTCTTCTTCTTCTTCTTCTTCTTCATTTCTTATTGTTATGGTTGTTATTATTCTCCTTCTTGATCATCTTCATCATCATCTTCTTCTTCTTCTTCTTCATCTTCTTGTTTTACTTCTCTTCTTCTTCGTCTTCTTCATGTTCTTCTTCTTCTTCTTCTTCTTCTTCTCCTTCTCCTTCTTCTTCTTCTACTTCCTTTTCTTCTTCTTCTTCTTCTTCTTCTGCTTCTTCTTCATCTTTTTATTATTCTTCTTCTTCTACTTCGTCTTATTTTTCCTCTTCTTCCTCTTCTCTTCTTCTTCTTCTTCATATTTTTCTTCTTCTTGACCTTCTACTTCTTCAACTTGTTCTTCTTCTTTTTCTTCTTCTTCTTCTTCTTATTCTTCTTCTACTTCTTCTTCATCATGTTCCTCTTCTTCTTCTTTTTATGATTCTTCTTCTTTTACTTCATCTTGTTCTTACTCTTCTTACTCTTCTTCTTATTATTCTTCTTCATCTTCTTCTTCTTTTATTCTTTTCTTCCTCTTCTTCTTCTTCTTCTAATTCTTATTGTTTTTCTTCTTCTTCTGCTTCTTCTTCTTCTTCTTCTTCTTCTTTTATACTTCTTCTTTTTTCTCTTCCTCATCATCTTCTTCTTCTTCTTCTTCTTTTATGCTTCTGCTTTTTTCTCTTCCTCATCTTCTTCTTCTTCTTCTTATTCTTCTTTTCTTTTTTTTATTATTGTTTTTTCTCCTTCTTCTTTATCATCGTCATCTTCATCTTCTTCTTCTTCTTTTACTTCTTCTTTTACTTCTTCTTCTTCTTCTTCTTCTTCTTCTTCTCCTTCTCCTTCTTGTTCTTCCTCTTGTACTTCTTCTTCTTCTTCTTCTCCATCTTCTTCTTCTCTATTTTGTTCTAATACTACTTCTTCTTTTTTCTTCTTCTACTTATTCTTCATCTTCTACTTCTTCTTCTTCTACCTCTTCATCTTCTTCTTAATCTTCACCTTCTTCTTCTTCTTCTTCTTCTTCTACCTCTTCCTTAACTTCTTTTTCTTCCTCTTCTTCTTCTTCTTCATGTTCTTTTACTTCTTCTTCTTCTACTTCTTCATCCCCTCCTGCTTCTTCTGCTCCATCTTTTTTTTCTTCTTGTTCTTCTTCTCCTCCTCTTTCTCCTTCTTTTTTTCTTCTTCATCTTTTTTTGTTTTTCTTCATCTTCTTTTCCTTTTCTTCTTCTTCTTATTCTTCTACTTTTTCTTCTACTTCTTCTTATTCTTCTTTTTTTTCTTCTTCTTCTTCTTCTTTCTTCTTCTTCTTCTTCTTCTACCTTTTCATCTTCTTTTTCTTCTTATTCTTCTACTACTAAATCTTCTTCTTCTTTATCTTCTTCATCATCTTCTCTTTCTTCTTCTTCTTTTTCTTCTTTTTTTTCTTCTTCTTCTTCTTCTACTTCTATTCTTCTTCCACTTCTTCTTCTTCTCCATCATCTTTTTCATCATCATCATCATCAACTTCTTCATCTTTTTCTACTTCTACTTCTCCTACTTCTTCCTCTTCTTCTTCTTCTCTTCTTCTCTCTTCTTCCTCTTCTTCTTCTTCTTCCATTTCAGCTTCTTTTTCATCATCTTCTTCTTCTTCTTCTTATTTTTCTTCTTTTTCTTCTTCTTCTTCTTATTCTTCTCCTTCTTCTTCTTCTTCTTCTCCTTCCACTTCGAAATTCTTATCTTTTTCTTTTTCTTTTTCTTTCTCCACTTCTTGTTCTTGTTCTTGTTCTTTTTCTTCTTCTTCTTCTTATTCTTCTTCTTCTTCTTCATCATCTTTTTCTTCTTCTTCTTCTTCTCTACCTCCCCAACCTCCTTGTCCTCCTCCACCTTCTTCTTCTTCTTCTTCTTCTTCTTCTTCTCCTTCTCCTTCTTCTTCTTCTTCTTCTTCTTCTTCTTCTTCTTCATCTACATCTTTTTTTCCTCTTCCTCTTCTTCTTCTCCATCTTCTTTTTCGTCAACGTCATCTTCCTCATCTACTTCTTCTTCTACTTCTTCTTCTTCTTCTACTTCTTCTTCTCTTCTTCCCCTACTTCTTCTTCTTCTTTCTACTTCCTACTCTTCTTCTTCTTCCTCTTCTTCTTCTTCTTCCTCTCTTCTCAGGGCCCCCAACCTCCTCATCCTCCTCCACCTTCTTCTTCTTCTTCTCCTTCTCCTTCTTCATCTTCTTCTTCTTCATCTTTTTTTCCTCTTCCTCTTCTTCTTCTCCATCTTCTTTTTCGTCAACGTCGTCTTCCTCTTCTACTTCTTCTTCTTCTTCTTCTCTTCTTCCCCTACTTCTTCTTCTTCTTTCTACTTCCTACTCTTCTTCTTCTTCACCTTCTTCTCCTACGCCTCCTTCTTCTTCTTCTTCTTCCTCCTCCTCTTCTTCTAATTCTTCTTTTTCTTCTTCTTCCTCTTCTTCTACTTCTTCTTCTTCCTTTTCTTCTTTTTCTTCTTCTTCTTCTTCTTCTTCTTCTTTTTCATCTTTTTTTTCTACTTCTTCTTATTCTATTTCTTCGTCTCCTCCTCCGAAATGTTCTTCTTCTTCTCCTTCTTGTGCTTCTTCTTCTACTTCGACGTCTTCTTCTTCTACTTCTTTTTCTTCTTCTTCTTCTTCTACTTCAGCTTCTCCTTCTCCTTCATGTTTTTCTTCTTCTTCTTCTTCTTCTTTCTTCTCTCCTCCACCTTCTCCTTCTCCTCCTCCTCCTACTCCTCCTCCACCTCCTCCTCCTTCAACTTCTTCTACTTCTTCATCCTCTTCTCCTTCTTTTTCTTCTACTCCTCCTTTGCCTTCTTCCTCCCCTTATTCTTCTTCTTCTTCTCCTCCTCCTCCTCCTCCTTCTTTTTCTTCTTCATCATCATCATCTTCTTCTTCTTCATCTTCTTCTCCTTCTTCATTTTCTTCTTCTTCAACTTCTTCTCCTTCTTCTTCTGCTCCATCTTCTTGTTCATCCTCTTCTTCTTCTTGTTTTTCTTCCTTCTTTTCTTATTTTTTTGCTCTTCTTCTTTTTCTTCTTCTTCATCATCTTCTTCTACTTCTTATTCTTCTTCTTCTTCTCCTTCTTCCTCCTTTTCCTCTTCCTCTTCTTCTGCTTCTTCTTCTTCTTCTTCTTCATCTTCTTCTTTGTCTTTTTCATCATCATCATCATCGTCATCTTTGTCTTCTTCTTATTCATCTGTTTCTTTTTCTTCTTCTTCTTTTTCTTCTTTTTCTTCTTCTTATTTTTCTTCTTTTTCTTCTTCTTCTTCTACTTCTCCTCCTTTTTTTTGTGCTTCTTCTTGTACTTGTTCTTCTTCTTCTTCTTCCTCTTTGTTGTCCTCTTCTACTTCTTCTTGTACTTCTGCTTCTTTATCTTCTTCTTCAAATTCTTATTCTTCATCTTCTACTACTTCTTCTTCTTTTTCTTCATCTTCTTCTTAATCTTCACCTTCTTCTTCCTCTTCTTCTTATTCTTCTTCTTCTCCCTCTTCCTCAACTTCTTTTTCTTCTTGTTTTACTTCTACTTCTTCTTCTAATTCTTCTTCTTCTCCTTCTTCTTCTTCTTCTACTACTTCTTCTTCTTCTTCTTCTTCTTCTTCTTCTTTTTCCTTTCCTTCTTCTTCTTATTCTTCTAGTTCTTCTTCTTGAACTACTTATTCTTCTTCTTCTTCTACGTCTTCTTTTTCTTCTACTTCTTCTTCTTCTTCTTCTTCTTCTTCATCTTCTTCTTCATCTTCTCCTTCTTCTTGATCCTCTTCTTCTTCAACTTCTTTTTCATCATCATCATCATCTTCTTCTTCTTCTACCTCTTCTTCTACTTCTACTTCTTCTTCTCCTTCTTTTCTTCTTCCTCTTCTTCTTTTACTACTACTTATTCTTCTTCTTCTTCTTCTTGGTCTACTTTCTCTTATTGTTCCCTATCTTTTTCTTTTTCTTCTTCTTGCTCTTCTTCTTGTTCTTCTTCTTTTTCTTCTTCATCTTCTTCTATTTCTTCTCCTTCTTTTTCTCTTCCTTCCCCTCCTCCTCCTCCATCTTCTTCTTCTTCTTCTTCTTCTTCTTCTTATTCTTCTTCTCCTTCTTTCTCTTCTTCTTCTTCTTCTTGTTAATTTTCTTCATCTTCTTTTAAATACTCTTCTTCTTCTTCTTCTTCTTCATCTTCCTTATCATCATCATCATCATCTTCCTCTTCTTCTTCTTCTTCTTCGACCTCTTCTTCTTCTTCCTCTTCTTCTTTTCTTCTTCCCCTTCTTCTTCTTCTTCTTTTACTACTATTTCTTCTTCTTTTTCTACTTCTTCTTCTTCTATTTTTCAAAATTGTTTTAATATGCATGACAATTGAGTCCAATGATAATAGGGAGTGATCATCAGATTTAAAAATGGATTCAATAGTGTAAGGAAAAACTCTTAGTAGACTTCTAAATGGAGGAATATAATGATCAATAGCCATAAAAAAGAAATTTTTTGTCTATAAATATAAAACTTAAATGAGCAAAACCATTCTAGAGACTAAACTAGTCAATACCTTGACACTAAGGCAAGGTCATAAAATGATGGAATTAGAGTAATGCTTTCAACAATGCTTAAAGATGAATAAAGAAAAAACTAATGGATCCATTAGGTAATAACTAGATGTTCAAGCCAGAAAGAGATCGAGACTAACCCTGATTGAATCAAAATACAAATCACTTGTGATTAACAAGGAAGTTAATGGCTTGATTGGTAGATGGATTTCAATCAAGGTATTGTTAATGGAGAAATGGTGACCGAGTGGAACATTAGCTTGTAATGCTCAAAGAAAATCAACAATCTTTATGAGGGTGGCCCAAAACAACTCCATTTGTTGTTATAGGAGTTGCAATAGCTAATTCTAACTGTAGGTTTTAAACAAAAGCAATTTCTTCTCAATTAAGGTTAAAGAAGCCTTGGTTTGAGAGAAGTGCATATTCTCCTAGTACCCTTCAATCCTTTTATTATTTTTATAGATAATGCTAGAAATATATTCAAGTAGTCTTTTAGAATTTCTTTGATGCTAATCAAAACTTAACAAAGATTTCACTACACTTGAGGAAAAGAAAAATTTTTCAAACTGGACTTAAGAATTAATCCATAAAGATAATAGATGAATGATTGTTTTATAAAAAAAACCTTAGAATAAGGAAAAAACCATTCGAAAAGTCAACAATGGTAAAACACAGTATCTAAGTGGA
>JAIUJO010003472.1:27500-32500 GCA_023846275.1 Vanilla planifolia | reverse complement strand
TCTTCTTCTTCTTCTTCTTCTTCATCTCAATCTTCTTCTTCAACTTCATCTGCTTCTGCATTTTCTTCTTCTTCTTCTTCTACTACTTCTACTACTGCTACTTCTTCTTCTTCTCCTTCCATTACTTCTGCTTCTTCTTCTTCTTCTAGTTCTTCATTTTATTCTTGTTCTTTTTCTTCTTCTTCTTCTACCTCTTATTATTTAACTTCTTCTTCTTCTTATACTTCTTCTACTACTTCTTCCTCTTCTTCCTCTTATTCTTCTTCTTCTACTACTACTTCCTCCTCTACTTCCCCTACTTCTTTTTCCTTTTCTTCTTCCTCTTCTAGTACTACTACTATAACCACTATTGCTTCTTCTACTTCATTTTATTTTTCTTCTTCTTCATCTTTTTCTTCTTTTTCCTATGCTGTTGCTTCTTCGGCTTCTTCTTTTGCATCTTTCTCTTCTTCTTCTACTTCTTCTTCCTCCTCTGCTCCTTCTGTTCTTTTTCTTCTTCTACATCTTCTTCTTTATCATCTTCTTCTTATTATTATTATTCTTCTTCTTTTTCTTCTTCTTTTTCTTCTTCTTTTTCTTCTTCCTCTTCTTCTTCTTCTTCTTCTTCCTCTTCTTTGTCTTCTTCTTCTTCTTCTTCTACATCTTGTTCTTCTTTTTCTTCTTTTTCTTCTTCTTCTTCTTCTTCTTCTTCTTCTTCTTCGTCTTCCTCTTTTTTTCTACTTCCTCTTCTTCTTCTTCTTCTTCTTCTTCCCTTTCTTCTTCTTCTTCATCATCTTCTTCCTCTTGTTCTTCCATTTTTTTTCTTTTCTTCTTCTTATTCTTCTTTCTCTTCTTCTACTTCATCGTCTTCTCCTACTGCTATTACTGCTTCGTCTTCTTCTTCTTTTTCTTCTTCTTCTTCTTCTTTTTCTTTTTCTGCTTCTTCTTCTTCTTCTTCTTCATCTGTTGCTTCTTTTGCTTCATCTTTTGAATCTTCCTCTTCTTCTTCTTTCTCTTCTTCTTCCTGTTCTTCTTTTTCTTCATCTTCTCCTTCTACTTCTTCTTCTTCTTCTTCTTCTTCTTCCTCTACAACTTCTATTTTTTCTTCTTCTAATTCTTCTTTTACATCTAGTTCCTCTTCTCTCTCTTCCTCTTCTTCTTCTTCTTCTTCTACATCTACTTCTCCTCCTTCTTTATCTTTTTTTTCATCATCTTCTTCTACTTCTTTTTCTTCTTCTTCTTCTGCTTCTTTTTCTTCTACTTTGACTTATTCTTCTTCTTCTTCTTCCTCTTCTACTTCTTCCCCTTCTTGCTCTTCTTCTTCTTCTTTTCTTGTACTTCTTCTTCTTTGTTTTCTTGTTCTTCTTCTTCTTTATCATTAACTTCTTCTGCTTCATCATCTTCTTCTTCTTCTTTTTCTTCATGTTCTTCTCGTTCTTCTTCATTATCTTCTCCTTCTTCTTCTTCTTCTTCTTCTTCTTCTTCCTCCTCTTCTTCTCTTCTTCTTCCTCTTCTTCTTCTACTTCATCCCCTTCTTCCTCTTCTTCTTCTTTTCTTCTACTTCTTCTTCTTCTTTTCTTTCTTGTTCTTCTTATTCTTCTTCTTCTTCAACTTCTTCTACTTCATCTTCTTTTTCTTCTTTTTCTTCATGTTCTTCTTCTTCTTCTTCATCTTCTTCTTCTTCTTCTTCTTCATCATCATCTTCTTCTTCTTCTTCTTCTTCTTATTCTTATTCTTATTATTCTTCTTCTTCGTCTTCTTCTTCCTCTTCTTCTTCTTTTTCTTTCTTTTCTTCTTCAACTTCTTCTGCTTCAACTTCTTCTTCTTCTTCTTCTTCTTCTTCTTCTTATTCTTCTTCTTATTCTTATTCTTCTTCTTCTACTTCTTCTTCTTCTTCTTCTTCCTCTTCTTCTTCTTCTTTTTCTTTCTTTTCTTCTTCCTTCTCTTTTTCCACCTTTATTTCCTCTACTTCTTCCTCTTCTTTTTCTTCTTCTTCCACTTCTAATACTACTACTGCAACCATTAATTCTTCTTCTTCTTCTTCTCCCACTACTTTCATTTTGTCTTCTTCTTCTACTGCTTCTTCTTTTGCATCTTTCTCTTCTTCTTTTTCTTCTTCTTCTTATTCTACTACTTATGCTTCTTCTTCTCCTTCTGCTTGTTCTACTTCTTCTACATCTTCTTCTTAATCACCTTCTTCTTATTATTATTATTCTTCTACTTTTTCTTCTTCTTCTTCTTCTTCTTCCTCCTCTTCTTCTTCTTCCTCTTCTTCTTCTTTGTCTTCTTCTTCTTCTACATCTTGTTCTTCTTTTACTTATTCTTCTTCTTCTTCATCTTTTTTTCTACTTCTTCTTCTTCTTTTTCTTCCCTTTCTTCTTCTTCTTCATCATCATCTTCCTTTTGTTCTTCTTCAAGTTTTTTTTCTTTTCTTCTTCTTATTCTTCTTTTTAATCTTCTTCTTCATCTTCTTCTTCTACTACTATTACTACTTCTTCTTCTTCTTCTTTTTCTTCTTCTTCTTCTTCTGCTTCTTCTTCTTCTTCTTCTTTTGCTTCTTCTTCTTCTTCTTCTTCTTCTTCTTTTTCTGCTTCTTCTTCTTCTTCTTCTTCTTCTTCATTTGTCGCTTCTTTTGCTTCATCCCTTGAATCTTCCTATTCTTTTTCTTCCTCTTCTTCTTCCTATTCTTCTTCTTCTTCATCTTCTCCTTCTACTTTTTCTACTTCTTCTTCTTCATCTTCTTCTTTCTCTACATCTTCTTCTTCTAGCATTTGTTCTTCTTCTTCCTCTCATTATTTTTCTCACTCTTCTTCTTCTTCTTCTTCTACTTCTACTTCTACTTCATATTCTTCTTCCTCGTCTTCCACTTCCTATACTTTGTCTTTTTTTTCCTCCTCTTCTTCCCCTTCTTCTTTTCTTCTACTTACTTTTTCATCTTCTTTTTCTTCTTCTTATTCTCCTTCTTCGTCTTCTTCCTACTCTTCCTCCTCTTCTTCTTCTTGTTCCTTGTCTTCCTTTTCTTCCTCTTCCTTTTCCCTCCTCTACTTCCTCTACTTCTTCTTCTTCCTCTTCTTCTTCTTCTTCTTTATTTGGTAGTATTATTACTATTACTATTATTATTTCTTCTTCTTCTTTGATTTCTTCTTCTTTTTCTTCTTCTTCTTCAACTGCTTATTCTATTTCTTCTTCTTCAGCTTCTTTTGCATCTTCCTCTTCTTCTTCATCCTCTTATTCTTCTACTTCTTCTTGTTCTCCTACAATTTCATCTTCTTCTTCTTCTACAACTTCTTCATTTTCTTCTTCTTATTCTTCTTATTATCCTTCTTCTTCCTCTTCTTCTTCTTATATTTCTTCTTCTTCTTCTACCTCTTGTTCTACCTCTTCTTCTTCTTCTTCTTCTACTTCTTCTTCTTCATCTTTTTCTTCTACATCTTCTTCTTCTACTTCTTCTTCTTCTTCTACTTCTTCTTCTTCTTCTACTTCTTCTTCTCCATCTTGTTCTTCTTGTTCTTCTTCTTCTTCTACTTTGTCTTCTACTTCATCATCATCTTCTTCTTCTAGTACTTCTACTTCTTTTTCTTATTCTTATTTTTCTTTTCTTCTTCTAATTCTTCTTCTTCTTCTTCTTCTTTTTTACTTCTTCTTCTTCATCTTTTTCTTCTTCTTCTTCTTCTTCTATTACTTCTTCTTCTTCATCTTCTATTACTTCTTCTTCTTCTTCTACTACTTCTAGTTCTTCTTCATCTTCATCTTCATCTTCATCTTCATCTTCTTCTTCATCATTTTCTTCTTCTTCTTCTTCTTCTTCTACTTCTTCCTTCACTTCTTCTTGTTCACCTTCATTTTGTTTTTCTACCACTAGTTCTTCTTCTTCTTCTTCTTCTTCTTCTCTTTTTCTTCTTTTTCTTCCTCTTCTTCTTCTTCTTCAACATTTTCTTCTTGTTCTTCTTCTTCTTCTTCTTCTTCTTCATATCCTTCTTATTCTTCTACTTTATCTTCTTCTTCTTCTTCCTCTTCTTATTTTTCTTCTTCTTCTTCTTCTTCTTCTTCTAATTATAGTTTATCTTCTTCTTCTTTTACTTCATTTTCTTCTTCTTTTCTATCTTCTTCTTCTTCTTCTTCTTTATCTTCTTGCACTTCATCCTCTTCTTCTTCATTATCATCATCATCATCATCATCTTTTTCTTCTTCTTCATTTTTCATCTTCTTCTTCCCCCTCCTCTTCTTCTTCTTCTTATTCTTATTCTTTTTCTTCTTCTTCTTCTTCTTCTTCTACTTCTTCTTCTTCTTCTTCTGCTCCTTCTTCTTCTTCTTCTTCTTCTTCTTCCTCTCCATATTATTCTCCTTCTCTTTCTTATTTTTCTTCTTCTACTACTTTTTCTTCTTCTTATCCTTGTTCTTTTTCTTTTTCTCTTTCTTCTTCTACTTCTTCTTCCTCTCATTATTTTTCTCACTCTTCTTCTTCTTCTTCTTCTACTTCTACTTCATATTCTTCTTCCTCGTCTTCCACTTCCTATACTTTGTCTTTTTTTTCCTCCTCTTCTTCCCCTTCTTCTTTTCTTCTACTTACTTTTTCATCTTCTTTTCCTTCTTCTTTTTCTCCTTCTTCATCTTCTTCCTCCTCTTCCTCCTCCTCTTCTTCTTGTTCCTTGTCTTCCTTTTCTTCCTCTTCCTTTTTTCCTCCTCTATTTCCTCTACTTCTTCTTTTTCTTCTTCTTCTTCCTCTTATAGTATTATTATTATTGCTATTATTACTTCTTCTTCTTCTTTGTTTTCTTCTTCTTTTTCTTCTTGTTCTTCTATTGCTTCTTCTTTTTCTTCTTTTTTAGTTTCTTCTTTTGCATCTTACTCTTCTTCTTCATCCTCTTATTCTTCTACTTCTTCTTGTTCTCCTACAATTTCCTCTTCTTCTTCTTGTTTTTCATCTACAACTTCTTCATTTTCTTCTTCTTATTCTTCTTATTATCCTTCTTCTTCATCTTCTTCTTCTTCTACTTCTTCTTCTTCTTCTACCTCTTCTT
>JAIUJO010003472.1:12500-20000 GCA_023846275.1 Vanilla planifolia | reverse complement strand
TTCTTCCTAATAATCACGTTCCTCTTATTCCTCTTTTTCTTCTACTACTTCTTCTTCCTCTTTTTCTTCTTCTTCTTCTGTTCTTCATATTCTTCTTCTACTTCTTTTTCTAACCCTTCTTCCACTTCTTCTTCTTCTTCTTCTTGTTTTTCTCTTCCTTCTACTACTCCATCTTTTATTTCTCTTCCTTCTACTTCTTCTTCTTCTTCTTCTTCTTCATCTTCTTCTTCATCATCTTCTTCTTCTTCTTTTTCTTCTTCCTCCTCTTCTTCAACTTCTTTTCCATTTCTTTTTCTTCTTCTTCTTCTGCTAAATCTTCTTTTCTTCTTCTTTTTCTTCTTCTTCTTCTTCCTCATCCTCCTTTTTTTCCTCTTCTACTTGCTTTCTTCAACCTATTCTTCTTTTTCTTCTTTTTCCTCCTGCTCTTCATTATCTTCTTCTTCTTTTTTTTCTTTTGTCTTCTTCTTCTTCTTCTTCTTATTCTTATTCTTTTTCTTCCACTTCTTCCTCTTCTTTTTCTTCTACTTCATCTTTTAGTTCTTCTTCTTCTTCTTCAGCTTGTTCTTCTTCTCCTTCTTCTTCTTCTTCTTCTTCTACTTCTTCTTCTTCTTACTGTTTTCCTTATTCTGGTTCTTCTGCTTCGTCTTCTTCTTCTTCTTTTTCTTCATCTTTTTCTGCCTCTTCTTTGTCCTCTTCTTCTTCTTCTTATTTTTCTCCTTTTGTTCTTCTTTTTCCTTCTTGTTCTTCTTTTTTTTCTTCTTCTTCTTCTTATTCTTATTCTTCTTTTTCTACTTCTGCTTCTTGTTCTTCTTCTTCCACTTCTTCTTCCATTTCTTCTTATTCTTCTTCATCTTCATCTTCTTCTTCTTCTCTCTTATATTCGACTTCCTTTCCTCGTTTTCAACTTCTTCCTCTTCCACTTCTTGTTCTTCTTTATATTCTTCTTCTTCTTCTTCTTCTTATTTTTAACCCTATCTTTCTTCATCTACTTCTCCTTCTTCTTATGCATCTTCTTCTTCTTTTTCTTAATCACAATCATCATCTTCTTCTTCTTCTACTTCTTTTTCTTATTAATGTTCTTCTTCTTCTTCTTCTTCTTCTTCTTCTTTTTCAAGGACTTCCACTTCTTTCTCTTTTTCTTCTTCTCCTCCTCCTTTTTCTTCTTCTACGTCTTCTTTTCTTCTTCTTCTTCTTTTTCTTCTTCTTCTTTGTCTCTTTTTTCTTCTGCATATATTTGTCTTCTTCTTCTTCTTCCACTCCATCTTCTTCTTCTACTTCTTTTTCTTCAACTGCTTCATCTTCTTCTTTTCTACCTATTCTTCTTCTTCTTCCTCCTCTTTTTTTTGCCTCTTCATCTTTTACTTCATCATCTTCTCCTTTTTCTTCTTCTTCTTCTTCTTCTTTTTCTTCTTCTTCCTCTTCTTCTTCTTCATTTTCTTCTTCTCCTTCTTCTTCTTGTTCTTCTTCTCCTTCTTCCTCTCCTTCTTCTTCTTCTTTATCTTATTCTTATTATTATTTGTTTTCTTCTTCTTCTTCTAGTTATACTTCATCTTCTTCTTCTTCTTCTTCTCCTTCTCGTTTTCTTTCTCCTTCTTCTTCTTGCTCCTCTTCTTCTGCCACTTCATCCTCATCATCATCATCATCATCTTTTCTTGTTCTTCTTTTTCTTCTTCTCATTCTATTTCTTCTTCTTCTTCTTTTACTTCTTCTTTTAATTCTTCTTCTTCTTCTTCTTCTTCTTCTTCTTCCTCTTCTTCTTCTTCTTTTTGTTGTTGTTCTTCTTCTTCATTTACTACTTCTTCTGCTTCTTCTTCCTCATCTTCTTATTCATTTTTTTCTTCTTTTTCTTCTTCTTCTGCTTCTTCTTCTTCCTCCTCTTCGTCGTCTTTTCTTCTTCATTTTTTTCTTCTTTTTCTCCTTCTTCTTTCTTTTCATCATCATCATCTTCTTCTTCTTCTTCTTTGCTTCTTCCTCACCCACTTTTTCTTCTTCTTCATTTTCTTCTTCTTCGTCTTCTTCTTGTTCTTGTTATTCTTCTTCTACTTCTACTTATTCTTCTTCTTATCCTCTTCTTCGACTTCCACTTCTTCCTTTTTCTCCTCTTCTTTCTCTTCCACTTTTTTCTTCCTCTTCTTCTTCTTCTTCATCTCTTTATTATTATTATTATTATTCTAAACCTTCTCATTCTTCTTCTACTGCTACATCTTCTTCTCCTACAACTTCTTTTCTTCTTCTTCTTCTTCTTCTTCTCCTACTTCTTCTTCCACTTCTTCATCTTCTTGTTCTTTTTCTTCTCCTTCTTCTTCTTCTAGCTATGCTTCATCTTCTTCATCTTCTTCTTCTTCTGCTCCTTCTTTTCTTTCCCATTCTTCTTCTACTGCTACTTCTTCTTCTACAACTTCTACTTTCTTTTTCTTCTTCTTCTTCTCCAACTTCTTCTACTTCTTCTTCATCTTCTTGTTCTTATTCTTCTTCTTCTTCTTCTTTCTTTTCTTATTCTTCTTCATGTTCTTCTACTTATTCTACTCACTCTTCTTTGACTTTCTCTTCTTCCTCTTTCTCCCCTCCTTCCTCTTTCTCTTCTTCTTCTTCTTCTTCTTCTTCTTCATCTGCTTCTTCTTGTTCTTCTTTTTCTTTTTCTTCTTCTTCTTCATTTTTTCTCCACCACCTTCTTCTACTTCTTCTACTTCTTCTTGTTCTTCTTCTTCATCATCTTCTTCTTCTCCTCCTTCCACTCCTTCTTCTTCTTCTTCTCCTTCTTCCTCTTCTTCTTTTACTTCTTCTACTTTTTCTTCTTCTTCTTCTTCTTCTTCTTCTTCTACATCTTCTTCTTCTTCTACTTTTTCATCTTCTTCTTCTTCTTTTACTTCGTTGTCTTCATCTTCTTCTCCAACTTCTCCTTCATCATCTTCATCTTCTTCTTCTTCTTCTTTTTCTTCTTCTTCTTCTTCTTCTTCTTCTTCTTCTTCTACTTCTTCTTCTTCTTTCTCTTTTACTTCTTCTACTTCATCTTCTTCTTCCTCTTCTTTTTTTCTTTTTTTCCATCTTTTTCTACTTCTTCTTCTACTTCTTCTTCTTCTACTACTACTACTACAACTACTACTACTTCTTCTACATCTTTTCTTCTTCTTCTTCTTCTTCTTCTTCTTCTTCTTCTACTACTACTTCTTCTGCTTCTTCTTCTTCTTCTTCTTCTTCCTCTTCTTCTTCTTCTTCTTCTTCCTCTTCTTACTCTTCTTTTTCTCCCTCTTGTTTCTCCTCTTCTTCTTCTTTTTTCTCCTCTTCTTCTTTTTTCTCCTCTTCTTCTAATTTTGCTGCTCTTTCTTCTTCTTCTTCTTCTTCTTCTTCTTCTTCTTCTTTTTCCACCTCTTCTTCTACTTATTCTTTTGCCACTATTACTACTAGTACTACTACAATCATTTTTTATTCTTCTTTTTCTTTTTCTTGTTCTTCTATTATTTCTTTTGCTTCTTCATATACATCTTCCTCTTCTTTTTCTTCTACTTCTCCTTCCTATTCTTCTTCTACCACACCATTTTCTTCTACATCTTCTTCCTGTTCCTCTTCTTCTTCTTCTACTTCATCTTTTGCTTATTTTTCTTCATATTCATCTTCTTCTTCTTCTAGTTCTTCTTCCCCTTTGTCTTCTTCTTCTTCTACATCTTCTTCTTCCTCCTCCTCTTCTTCTTCTTCCTCTACATCTTCTTCCTCATCATCTTCTTGTTCTACTTCTTCTTCTTCTACTTCTTCTTCTTCTATTACTTCTTCTTCTTCTTCTTCTTCTTCTTCTACTTCTACTTCTTCTACTTCTTCTTCTTCTTCTACTTCTTCTTCTTCTTTTACTTTTTGTTTTTCTTATTCTTCTTCTACTTCTCTTCCTTCTACTTCTCCTTTTTCTTCTTCTTCATCTTCTTCTTCATCTTCTTTTACTTCATCTACTTCTTCTTCTACTACTTCTTCCTCTTCTTTTTTCTTGTTTTTCTTAGTTTTCTTTTCCTTCTTCTAATTCATCTTTTTCTTCTTCTTCTTCCTCTACTTCCTTTTCTTCTTTTTCTTCTTCATCATCATCATCATCATCTTCTTCTTCTTCTTCTTCTTCTTCTTCTTCTCCTTCTTCTTCTCCTTCTTTTTCTCCTTCTTCTTCTCCTTCTTGTTCTCCTTCTTCATCTCCTTCTTCCTCTAGTTCTTCTTCTTCTTTTCTTCTTCTTCATCTTCTTCCTTGTCATATTGTTCTTCTTTTTCTTCATATTCTTCTTCTTCTTATTCTCCTTCTATTTCTTTTTCCTCTACTTCTTCTTCTTCCTCTTCTACTCACACTTCTTCTTCTTCTTCTTCTTCTTCTTTTACTTCATCTTTTTGCTCTTCTTCTTCTTCTTCCTCATCTTCTTCTTGTCCTTCTATTCTTCTACTTCTTCTTGTTCTTGTTTTTCTTCTTCTTCTTCTTGTTTTGTTTCACCCTCGGCTTCTTCATAATAATCTTCTTCTTCTTCTTCTTCTTCTTCTTCCTCCTCCTCCTCTTTTAGTTTTATTTTTTCTTCTTCTTCTTTTTCTACATCTTATACTTCTTCTTCCTCTTCCTCTTATTCTTCTTCTTCTTCTTCTTCTTTTATTTCTTTTTTTCTTCTTATTCTTCTTCTTGTTCTAGTTGTTCTGCTCCTTCTACTTGTTTGTCTAGTTCTTCTATCTCATCAGCATCTTCTTCTTCTTCTTCTTCTTCTTCCTCTTGTTCCTCCTATTCTTTTTTTTCTTCTTCTTCGTCTTCTTCTTGTTCTTCTTCTTCTTCTTCTTCTCCTTCCTCTTCGCTTCTTTGACTTTCTTTTCTTCTTATTTATCCCCTTCTTCCTCTTCGTCTTCTTCTTCTTGTTCTTCTTCTTCTTCAAATTCTTCTTCTTCTTATTCGTATTCTTCTTCATCTTCTTCTTCTTCTTCTTCTTCTTCTTCTTCTTCTTCTTCTCCTTCTCCTACTTCTTCTTCTTCTTCTCCTTCTACAAATTCTTCTTCTTCTTCTTCACCTTCTTCCTCTTCTTCTTTTTCTTCTTCTTCTTGTACTACTACAACTTCTTTTTCTTCTTCTTCTTCGTCTACTACTTTTTCTTTTTGTCCTTCTTCGTCTTCTTGTGTTCTTCTTCTTATTTATTCTTAATCTTCTTCTCCTTCTTCTTCTTCTACTACTACTTTTTCTTCTTCCTCTTCTTCTTCTTCGTCTTCTTCTTTGTCTTCTTCTTCTTCTTCCTCTTTTTCCTCTTCTTCTTCTTCCTCTTTTTCTTCTTCTTCTTCTTCATCATCATTTTCTACTTCATCTTCATCTTCTTCTTCTTCTTATTCTTCTTCTTTTTTGTTACTTCTTCTTTTTCTTCAACATCTTTTTCTTCATCTTCTTCTTGTTCTTCTTTTATTTCTTCTTCTTCTACCACTACTACATCTTCTTCTTATACCACTACTACATCTTCTTCTTCTTCTTCTACTACTTCTTTTTCATTATCTTCTTCTTCTACTTCTTCTTCTTCTTGTTCTTCTTCTTCTGTATCTTCTTCTATTTCCTATTCTTCTTCTTTTTCTTCTTCGTCTACATCATCTTCTTCATCTTCTTCTTCTTTATCATCATTTAGTTCTTTTGGTTCTTCTTCTTGTTCTTGTTCTTGTTCTTCTTCTTTTCTTCTTCTTCTTCTTCTTCTTCTTTTTCTTCTTCTTCTTTGTCTTCGTCTTCAACTTCTTCTTCTTCTTATTCGTCTTCTTTTACGTCTACTTTTTCTACTTTTTGTTCTTCTTCTTCCTCTTCTTCTACTTCCAATTCTTTTTCTTCCATTTTTTTCCTCTTCTTCTTCTTCCTCATCTTCTTCTTCTTCTTCCTCTTCTTAATCATCTTCTAATACTACTACTAATACTATCACTTCTTCTTCTTCTTCTTTTTCTTC
The DNA here is from genome assembly GCA_023846275.1 of Vanilla planifolia. Lineage (NCBI taxonomy): Eukaryota > Viridiplantae > Streptophyta > Magnoliopsida > Asparagales > Orchidaceae > Vanilla > Vanilla planifolia. Next base: position 14,085 of record JAIUJO010003472.1, on the reverse strand, counting down.
TACTTATTTTTATTCATCTACCACTTCTTCTTCTTTTAAAACTTATTCTTCTTCTTCTTCTTCTTCTCCTCCTCCTCCTTGTTCATCATCTATTTCTTCTTCTTCTTCATCTTCTTCTTCTTTTTCTTCTTTTTCCTCTACTTCTTCTTCTTCTTCATCTTCTTCTACTTCTCTCTCTTCTTCTTCTGCTTCTGCGACTTCTTCTTAAACATTTGCTTAATTCTTCCCCTTCTTCATCTTCTACAAAATCTTTGTCTTCTTCTTCTTATTCTTCTTGCTCTTCTTCATGTTCTTCTTCTTCTTCTTGTTCTTGTTCATTTTCGTCTTTTTATTATTATTATTATTCTTCTTCTTCTAATTCTTCTTTGTTTTCTTCTTCTTGGCCTTCTTCTTCCATTACTTCTTCTTCTTCAAATTGTTCTTATTCTTCTTCTTCTTCTTTTTCTTTTTCTTCTTCGTCTCGTTCTTCTTCTTATTCTTCTACAACTTCTACTACTTCTTCATACCATTCCACTACTTCTTCTGCTTCCTATTCTTCTTCTTCTTCTTCTTCTTTTATATCTTTTTCTTCTACTTCTTCTTCTTCTTCTTCTTCTTGTAGTTCTTCTTCTTCTTCTACTACTGCTACTACTTTTTCTTCTTCTTCTTCTTCTTCTTCTTCTTCTACTTCTTCATCTTCTTCTTCTTCTTCTTCTTCTACTTCTTCTTCTTCTTCTTCGTCTTCTTTTTCTACTACTACTACTACTTCTTCTTCTTCTTCTTCTGCTTCTTCTTCTTCTTCTTCTACTACTACTACTACTTCTTCTTCTTCTTCTACTTCTTCAACTTCTACTTCTTCTTCTTCTTCTTCTACCTCTTCTTCATCTTCTTCTTATTCTATTACTTCTTCCTCTTCTTCTTCTTCTCCTTCTTCTTCTTCTTCTTCTTCTTCTTTTTCTTCTTCGTCTTCTTCTCCTACTTCTTTTTCTGCTTCTCTTTCTTCTACTTCTTCTTCTTCTTCTTCTTCTTCTTCTCCTTCTCCTTCATTTTCTTCTTCTTTTTCTTCTTCTTCACCTTCTTCTCCTTCCACTACTTCTTCTTCTTCTTCTTCTTCTTCTTCTCCTCCTTCTCCTTCTTCTTTTAATTCTTCTTCTTCATCTTCTTCTTCTTCGTCTACATCTACTTCAACTTTTTATTCTTCTTCTTCTTCTTCTTCTTCTTCAACTTCTTCTTCTTCTGCTTCTCCTTCTTCCTTTTCTTCTTTTCTTCCTCCTCTTGGTTCCATTCCTCGTATACATCTTTTTCTTCCTCCTCTTCTTCTTCTTCCCTTTCTTCTTCTTCTTGTTCTTCGTCTTCTTCGTCTTCTTCTTCTTCTTCTACCCCTTCTTCTTCTTCTTCTTCTTTTACTTCTTCTTTTGCTTCTTCATCTTCTTCTGCTTAAACTTCCTCTTTTTCTTTTTCTTCTTCTTATTTCTTATTCTTCTTCTTCTTCTTCTTGTACAACTTCTACTTCAACTTTTTCTTCTTCTTCTTCCTCCTCTTCTTTTCCTTCTTCTTCTCCTTCTACTTCTCCTTCTTCTTCCACCTCTTTTTCTTTTTCTTCTCA
>JAIUJO010003472.1:0-7500 GCA_023846275.1 Vanilla planifolia | reverse complement strand
TCTTTTTCTTCATCTTCATCTTCTTCAACTTCTTGCTCTTCTTCTGCTTCATCTTCTTCATCATCATCTTCTTCTACTTCTTCTTCTTCTTCTTCTTTTCCTTCTTCTTCTTATTCAACTTCTACTTCTTCTTCTTGTTCGTCTACTTCTTCTTCTTCTTCCTCCTCTTCTTCTTCCTCTGCTTCTTCCTCTTCTTCTTTTTTGTCATCTTCTTCTTCTTCTTCTACTACTTCTTCTTCTACTTCACCTTCTTCTTCATCTTCTTCTTCCTCTTCATTTTCTTCATCTTATTCTTCTTCTTCTACTTCTTCCTCTTCTTCTTCTTCTTCTTCTTTTATTTCTTTTTCTCCTTCTTCTTCTTCTTTTATTTCTTCTTCTGCTAGTTCTTCTTTTACTTCTTCTTTTTGCTATTCTTCTTCTTCTACTTCTTCTACTTCTTCCTTGTCTTCTTCTTCTTCTTTTTCTTCTTATTCATCTTCTTCTTCGTCTTCTTCTTCTTTGACTTCTTCTTCTTCTTCTTCTTCTTCTTCTGTTTCATACTCTTCTTCTTTTTATTCTTCTTCTTCTTCTTCTTTTGCTCTTCTTCTTCTTATTTTACTATGACTTCTTGTTCTTCTTCTTCTTTTTCATCCTTTGTTTCTTCTTCTTCTAGTACTACTACTTCTTCTTCTTCCTATTCCTCTTATCGTTTTACTTTTCATCATCATCTACTTCCTCTTCTTTCTCTTTTTCTTCTTCTTCATCTCATCTTTTTTCAACATCTACTTCCTCTTCTTCTTTGTCTGCTTCTTCTTTTTCTTCTTCTTCTTTCTCATTTTCTTATTCTTCAACTTATTTATCATCTAGTTTTTCTTCTTCTTCTTCTTCTTCTTTCTACTACTACTACTTCTTTTCTTTCTACTTTTCTTCTTCTTTTTCTTCTTCTTCTTCTTCTTCTTCTTCTTCTTCTTCTGCTTCTTTTTATTCTTATTCGTCTTCTTCTTCTTCTTTTTCTTATTCCTCTTCATCCCCTTACTCATATTCCTTTTTATCATTATCTACTTCTTCTTCTTCTTCTTCATCTTCTTCCTCTTCATCTTCATCTTCTTTTTCTTCTTCTTCTTCATTTCCTTTTTCTTCTTCATCGTCTACACATTCTTGTTCTACTCCTTCTTCTTCCTCTTTTTCATCTTCTTTTTCTTTATCATCTTCTACTTCATCTTCCACTTCTTCTTTTTCTTCTTCTTCTTTCTTCTTCATCATCTTCTTCTTCTTCTTCCTTCTTCTTGATCTTCTTCTTCTTCTTCTTCTACTTCTTCTTCGTCTTCTTCTTTTTCTTCCTCTAGTTCTTCTTCTCCTTCTTCTTCTTCTTCTTGATCTTCTTCTTCTTCTTCTACTACTTCTTCTTAGTCATCTTCTTTTTCTTCCTCTAGTTCTTCTTCTTCTACTTCTTCTTCTTCTTCTTCTTCTTCTTCTTCTTCTTCTTCTTCTTCTTCTTCTTTTGCTTCTTCTTCCACTTCTTCTTCTTCTTCCTCTTCTTCGTCTACTTATTATTCATCTTCTTCCCCTTTTCCTCTTCTTCTTCTTCCTCATCATCATCATCTTCTTCGTCTTCTTCGTCTTGTTCTTCTTTAGCTTCTTCTTCTTCTTCTTCTTCGTCTTCTTCTTCTTCTTTTTCTACTTCTTCTTCCACTTCTTTTTCATCTTCTTCTCCTTCTTCTTCTTATTATTCTTCTTCTTCTTCTACTTCTTCTTCCTCTTTTACTTCTTCTTCGTCCTCTCTTCTTCTTCTTCCTCTTCTTCTTCCTCTTCTTCTTCTCTTTACTTTTTCTTCTTCTGCTTCTTCCTCTTCTTCTTCTACCTCCTCTTCCTTTTCTTCTTCTTCTTCTACTTCTCCTTCTCCTTCTTTTACTTCTTGTTCTTCTTTTTCATCATCTTCTACTTTGTCTTATTTTTCTACTTCTTCTTGTTCTTCTCCAGGTTCTTCTTCCTCTTCTTGTTCCTCTACTTTTTCTTCGTCTTCCTATTCATCTTATTCTTAACTTACTCTTCCTCTTCTTCTTCTTCTTCCTCTTCTTCTTCTTTTACTACTTCTACTTCTTCTTCGTCTTCCTACTCTTCTTATTCTTCAACCTACTCTTCTTATTCTTCTACTTCTATTTCTTGCTTTTCTTTGTCTTCTTCGCCCTCTTCTTTTTCTTCTACTTCTTCGACTTGTTCATGTTCTTCTTCTTACTCTTCTTCTTCTTCTTCTTCTTCTTATTCTACTCCTTATTCATCTTTTTCTTTTTCTTCTTCTCAACTTCTTCTTCTTCTTCTACTTCTTCTTCTTCTTCTTCTTCTTCTTTTTCTTCTTCTTTTCTTCTTCTTTTTCTTCTTCTTCTTCTTCTTCTTCTTCTTCTTCTTCCACTTTTCTTCTTGTTCTTCATCTAGTTCTTCTTCTTCTTATTCTTCTTCTTCTTTTTCTTCTTCTTCTTCTGTATTTTGTTCATTTACTTCTTTTTCCTTCTCTTCATCTTCTTCTTTTGTTCCTCTTACACATCTTCCAAATCCTTTTCTTTTTCATCTACTTCTTCTTCTTCTTCTTCTATGTCTTAGTCATCATCATCTTCTTCTTCTTCTTCTTATCCTACTCCTTTTTCCTCCTCTACTTCTTCTTTTTGTTCTTCTACTTCTTTTTTTATTTCTTCATCATCTTCTTCTTCTTCTTCTACCTCTTCCACTTCCTCTTCTTCTTCTTCTTCTACTTCTTCTTTTTCTTCTTCTTCCTCTTTATTCCCTTCTTCTTCATCCTCTTTTTTTCACTTCTACTTCTTCTTCCTCTTGTTTTTCTTATTCTTCTTCTTCCTCTACTTCTTTTTCTTCTTCTTCTTCTTCTTCTTCTTCTTCTCTCTTCTTTCTTCTTCTTCTACTACTACATTTTTTACCTTCTTCTTCTTCTTCTTCATATTCTTTGTATTCTTCTTCCTCTACTTCTTATTCTTCCACTTCTTCTTCTTCTTCTTCTCCTTCTTCTCCTTCTTCTCCTTCTTCTTCTTACTCTTTTTTAGCTTGTTCTTCACCTTTTTCTTCTTCTTCTTCTTTTGCCTCTTCTTCTTTTTCTTTCTCATCATCTTCCAGCTCTTCTTCCTCTTCTTCTTCATCTTCTTATTGTTCTTCGTCTTCTTCTAATTTTGCTTCTTCTTCTTCTTCTTCTTCTTCCTCTTCTTCCTCTTTTTTCTTTTTCCTCTACATTCTCTCCTTATTCTCCTTTTCTTCTTCATCTTCTCCAACTTCTTCTACTTCTTCTTCTTCTTCTTCTTCTTCACTTCTTCTTCTACTACTGCTTCTTCTTTTTCTTCTTTTTCTTCTTCTTCTTCTTTATCTTCCTCTGATTCATCTTCTTATACTGCTAAATTATTTTCTTTTTCTTATTCTTATTCTTATTCTTCTTCCTCTTCTTCTTCTTCTTCTTTTATGTCTTCTTCTTCTTATTCTTCTTATTCTTCTTCTTCTTCTTCTCCTCCTTCTTCTTCTTCTTCCACTTCTTCTTCTTCCTCTTCTCCTTCTTCTTCCTGCTCTTCAACTTCCTCCTCCTTTTCCCTCTTCTTCCTTTTCTTTTTCTTCTTCTTGTTCTTCTTCTTCTCCTCCTCATCCTCCTTCTTCTTCTTCTTCTTTTCTTATCCTTCTCCTTCCTTTTCTTCTTCCTCTTCTTCTTGCTTCTCTTCTTCTTTTTCTTTTACTTCAATTACTTCTTTTTGTTCTTCTTGTTCTTTTTCTTCTTCTTATTTTTGTTCTACTAGTTCTTCTTCTCCTTCATTTTCTTCTTCTTCTTCTTCCTTTTTCATCTTCTTCTTTCTCTTCTTCTTCTTCTTCTTCTTCTTCTTCCTCCCTACTACTTCTTCTTCTACTCCTTCTTCTTCCTCTCCATATTATTCTCCTTCTCTTTCTTTTTTTTCTTCTTCTACTTCTTCTTCTTCTTCTTATCCTTGTTCTTCTTCTTCTTCTCTTTCTTCTTCTCCTTCTTCCTCTCATTATTATTCTCCATCTTATTATTATTATTATTATTATTCTTATTCTTCTTCCTCTTATTCCTCTTCTTCTACTTCCTCTTCTTTTTCCTACTCTTCTTCGTCTTCTTCTTTTTTTCTACTTATTTTTTCATCTTCTTTTTCTTCTTCTTTTTCTTCTTCTTCTTCTTCTACTTCTTCTTCATCTTCTTCTTTTTCATCTTCTTCTCCTTCTTCTTCCTCCTCCTCCTCTACCTCTTCTTCTTCTTCTTCATTTTATTCCTCTTCTTCTACTTCTTCTTCTTCTTTTTCCTCTTCTTCTTTGCTTCATCATCTTCTTTTTCTTCTTTTTCTTCTTTTTCTTCTTCTTCTTCTTCTTCATCTTAATCTGCTTCTACAACTTCCTCTTCTTCATCTTCTTCTTCTTTTCTTCTACTTCTTGTTATTCTTGTTTCTCTTCTTCTTCTTCTTCTGCTTCTTTTCTTTCTTCTACATCTTGTGCTTCTTATTCTTCATATTCTTCCTATTCTTCTTCTTCTACTTCTTCTTCTTTTATTTCTCCTTCTTTTTCTTTCAGTTCTTCTTCATCCTCTTTTTTTACATCTACTTCTTCCTCTTGTTCTTGTTCTTCTTCTTCTTCTTCTTCTTCTTCTTCCTCTTCATCTTCCTCTTGTTTTTTTCTTCTTCTTTTTATTCTTCTTCTTCTTCTTCTTCTTCTACTTCTCCTTCTTCTTCTTCTTCTACTACTACTTCTTCATTTACCACTTCATCTTCTTCATCATCATCCTCTTCTTCTTCTTCTACATCTTCTTGTTCTTATCCATCATCTTCTTCTTCTTCTTCTTCTTCTTCTTATTTGCTTCTTCTTCTTCCTCTTCTTCTTCTTCTTCTTATTCATCGTCTACTTGTTCTTCTCCTTCTTCTTCTTCTTCTTCTTTTGCATATTTTTCTTCCACTTCCACTTCTTCTTCTTCTTCTTCTTCTTCTTTCTCTTCTTCCTTTTTTTCTTTGGCCTTTACTTCCTCTCCTTCTCCCTTTTCTTCTACTTCTTCTTCTTTGACTTCCTCTTCTTTTTTTTCTTCTTCTTCTTCTCCATCTTCTTCTTCTTCTTTTTCTTCTTCTTTTTCTTCTTCTATTACTACATTATTTTCTTTTTCTTCATTTTCTTCTTCTTCTTCTTCTTCTTCTTCTCCTACTTCTTCTTCCTCTTCTCCTTCTATGTCATCCACTTCTTATTCTTCTTATTCTTTTTCTTCTACTTCTACTCATACTTCTTCTTCCTCTTCTTCTATTTCTTCTTCTTCTTCTACTTCTCCATGAAATTCTTCCTCTTCTTTTCCACATCATCTTCTCCCTCTGTTGGTTCTTCTTCTTCCTCTTCAACTTTTTCCTCATCTTCCTCCTCTTCCTTTTCTTCCTCTTCTCCTTCTTCTTCTTCTCCTCCTCCTGCTCCTCCTCCTTCTTCTCCTTCTTCTTCCTCTTCTTCTACCATTTCTTCTTCTTCCACTTCTTCATCTTCCTCTCCTTCATCTTCTTTGACTTCCATTACTTCTTCTTCTTCTTCTTGTTCTTCTTCTTCTCCTCTTTTTCTTCTTCTTCATCTTCTTAAACTTCTTCTTCTTCTACTTCTTCTGCTTCTTCTTCTACTTGTTCTTCTTCTTCTTCTTCTTCTTTTTCACTTCTTATTCTTCTTCTTCTTCTTTTTCTTAATCTTCTTCTTCCTCCTTTTCTCATCATCTTTTATTTCTGCTACTTCACCTTCTTCTTCTTCTTCTCCTTTTCCATCTTCTTCTTCTTCTTCTTCTTCTTCTTCTTCTTCTTCATCTTCTTCTTTTTTCTCTTCTTCTTCGTTTTCTTCTTTTACTTCTTCTTCTTCTTTTCTTCATCTTTTCTTCTTCTATTTCTTCTTCTTCTTCTTCTCCAATCTTCTTCATCTTGTTCTTCTTGTTCTTCTTCTTCTTCTTCTTCTTCTTCTTCTTCTTCAACTTCCTTATCTTCTTCTCCTTTTTCTTCTTTTTCTTCGTCTTCATCTTGTTTTTTTTCTCTTCTTCTTCTTCTTCTTCTTCCTCTTCTTCATCCTTTTCTTCTTCTTCTTCTTCTTCTTCTTCTTCCTCTTCTTTCTTTTCTCCTTCTTATTCTTCTTCATCTTCTTCTTCTTCCTCCACTCTGCTTCTTCTTCCTCTTACTCTTCTTCCTCTTCCACTTCATCTTCTTCTTCATTTTCTTCTTCCACTTCTTCTTCTTCTTTTTCTTCTACTTTTACTTCTTCTTCTTCTTCTTCCTTTTCTTCTTCTTCTTCTTGTTCTTCTTCTTTGTCTGTCTTCTTCTTCCTTTTCTTCTTCTTCTTCTTCTTCTTCTTCTTCTTCTTCTTCCTCTTCTTCTTCTCTTCTTCTTCTTCTTCTTCTTCTTCTTTTTAATCATCATCATCTTCTTCTTCTTCTTATTTAATTCTTCTTCTTCTCCTTCTTCTTCTTCTTCTTCTTCTTCTTCTTCCTCTTCCTCTTCTTCTCTCTGCTTCTTCTTCTTCATCTTCTTCTTCCACTCCCATTTTCTCTTCTTCTTCTTCTTCATCATCATCATCATCTTCTTCATATTCTTCTTCAAGTTCTTGTTTTGCTTCTTCGTCTTCTTCTTCTTCTTCTTTTACTTCTTTTTCTTCTTCTTCTTCTTTTTCTTTTTCTATTTCTTCTTCCACTTCTTTTGCATCTACTTCTCCTTCTTCTTCTTCTTCTTCTTCTTATTCTTCTTCTTCTTCTAGTTCTTCTTCTTCTTCTTCGTCTTCTTATTCTTAATCTTATTGTTATTGTTATTCTTCTTCTTTTTCTTCTTCTTCTTCTTCCTCTTGTTCTTTTATTTTTTTCTTCTTCCTTTTCTTCTTTCTCTTCTACTATTTCTTCTTCTTCTCCTTCATCTTTTTCATCTTCTTTTTCTTCTTCTTCTTCTTCTTCTTCATTTTCTCCTTGTTCTTCTTTCTTCTACTTCTTCTAGTACATCTTCTTCGTCTTCATATTCTATTCTTCTACTTACTATTCTTCTTCTTCTTCTTCTTCTACTTCTTTTTCATCTCCTATCTTATTCTTCTACATACTCTTCTTCTTCTTCTTCTTCTTCTTCTTCTTCTTCTTCTTCTTCTACTCGTCCTCATTCTGCTTCTACTTCTTCTTCTTCTTCTTCTTCTTCATCTACTTCTACTTCTTCTTCTGCTTCTTCTTCTTCTTCTACTTTTATTCTTCCTATTCTTCTTTTTCTTCTTCTTCTTCTTTCGCTTCTACTTCGTATTTTTTTCTACATCTTTTCTTCTTAATCTCGTTCCTCGTATTTATCTTTTTCCTCTTCTTCTTCGTCTTCTTCTACTACTACTTCTTCTTCATCATCTTCCTCTTCTTCTTCTTCTTTTTCTTCTTCTTCTACTTCATCTTCTTCTTCTTCTTTTTCTTCGTCATCATCATTATCATCATCATCTTCTTCTTCTTCATCTTCATCATCATCATCATCATTTTCTTCTTCTTCTTTTTCTTCTTCAACTTCCTCT